>CAJPEV010005311.1:0-15648 GCA_905338385.1 Darwinula stevensoni
ACGCAGCGGTGCAGGAGGCTGTTTGCGAGTGGGTTCGATCCCAGCCCAAGGAATTTTTTGAACAGGGCATCCGTCGTCTGGTTTCACAATGGAAGAAGTGCCTTGCCAACCATGGTGATTATTAACATGTAAGTTGATTTCAATGTCTGAAATTTTCATCCGCTACGTTTCATTTGACTGCCCCTCGTAATAAAGTCAGATAAAATAAATTTTAAAAATGCGCTTCCGCACTTTTTTTTCAACCCTTTCTCGCGACTAAATTCAACGGTTTCGTATTTATCTCTAAGAGTATCAACAGGAACGAAGTTTGGTATTCTTCTTCCTTCCTCAACATAAAATCGCTATAGAAAATGTGAAGCTTTTTCCCCCCGGGGAAATCACTGGATCTCGCTTTTCAAAGGTGTGAATTTAATACCGTAATTTTTTTTTCTCCCCCTCGGTAGACACTCCTGGGGAGTTTCAGAGGAAAGATACGAAAGATATTGACAAGTAGGTGATGAAATGTGCTATTTTCGTTGCTTTCAGGGCAACATTTTGCCATGAAAAATGAAATTAGCTACATTTAATTTATGCTCGGCGTGATGGACCCAGTCCATTTCTCCCGGGTTGCCGGATATCGTGCCGGAGTCATATCAGGTTCTTGACTCCTTCGGCCTTGGTGTCAGTGCCAGAATCTTTTGTTTTCTTGTGTGAGATGATTTTGTGCTGAGTTCATTAAAATAGGTTAGACTGAAATATTAGCTAGCAGTGATCTATCGATTTAGTGGGATGTGAAGATATATTATTCGGACATTCAAAAAATAACAGGATGGCGCCCATATTTTACACCATTTATCATAGAGGCATTTTCTCCAGCATGAGGTAGTAAGGAAGCTAAGGAAATGAAAATATATATCAAGTTGTAAAGGTGAAATTTAGACATTTTCCAGAAAACAATTTATTGACAATTAACTCAGCAACGACTAGAGTGCAGTCTCGCGTCAATGTATCTGTTGTAGGTTCACGATAAGCACTCACGCCCACAATGCCCACTGGTCACTCTTCTTATACACCTACATAGAAAGTTCTAACATTTTCCAGATTTTCCTAGAAAAAAATCGAAATTTCTAAATTTCACCTTTACAACCTGATATATACATGATATATATGTATATTAAGAAAATATTTTATGAGATTTTCCTGTATACAGAAAATTGAAAAGAGCGAAGAAGGAATTTCCTAAGACGGGCATAACGTGAAGGGCTTGCTGACGATACTGTTATTAGCAACTGCAGAGAATAAAGATTTTCTCCTTGCATTCACATCCATAAAGGAATGGGAGGGAATGCAAGAGAAAAGGGACGACGTCCAGCAGGGCCTATCCAGGCCAATCTCCAATGTGGCTCGGACGACATGAACGTAACGTCAACTGGGACAACGGATAATCAATTCCTCCAGACAGGAATGAAAAACTGATTGTACCACCACGGGTGGTTTTAACATTAGATGACTAAGACACGAACCCGGTAATAGTCGGAGCTATAGACGTCCCTAGACAAGCCGAAGTCCCCGATCTTGACTGTGAGGTTCTCCCCGACAAAGCAATTCCTCGTTGCCAGGTCCCGATGGACGAAGTGTCGATCCGTGAGGTACTTGAGACCAGACCCAACCTGGATCGCAACATGGACCAAGTCCTCCAGTCCCAATTTACCCAGCTGCGGCTCGCTCCCACTCTCCACTCCAAAATGTTTTGATTTCGGTCCTAGTTTCCTACGGAAAAGTACGTAGTGCGACTCTCATGCCTTTCTCATTAAAAAGTTCCTTTTGCTTCATTCCGCGTAAAATCCTGTTAAATTTCAATTTCCTCAAAAATGAGCAATTAATGAGATGGAGCGAAAGATTGACAACAGCATTTTTAATTTTTTAATGCCGAGTCTGTCAATTAAAACGCATATTTCGGAACAAAATTTGTATTTTTTTCATCCAACTGCTAAGAAAAATGCGTATTCAATTAATCCAAGGCTTCTAAGGCAAATCCTTCAAAGAAAAGTATTGCGTGGTTCCAGAGAGTTTAACCCCGGGAAAAAATTTCCACCTTCAGGGTGGATTTGCATCTAGAAAAATGTCCTCGTACGAGGAAAATACGCTCATAAGTTCCGAATACACCAAACAAGAGATATTCTCCTGATTCTAAATACACGCTAATGGAAAGTGTACATAGTTCAAGTCTCACCCTCTCCCCCCTGTATTCCACCTGTCGTTTAATTCCGGTGGCAACAGGTGGATATTTATGAGGGCCATCCGTCTCAGAAGAGGCGTAACTATTTTAGATTAAGAAAATTTCTTAGGTTTATGCTCAATGTGCAATGAAATTTGTATTTATAATATTTTCCTTGCAATCCATGGTAACACCTTTACTTTGGAGAAAACGTTGTCAAGCTTTTCGGAATAGAGCACTAGTGAATTCGTCTCGGAAATATACCTGAGTAAGCCATTAAGGTCACCAAGTGCCATGAACTCGGAGACGATCCCTATCGTCTGGCTCCTAACTATCCCAAGAAGTCGGATGATATTGGGATGTCGCATTTTCGCCAGCATCTGCGCCTCTCGGTAGATATCCTGTTTGTGCTCTTCGCTGTTCCCTTCCTTTGGGAACTTCACCTGTTCAATAATGATGAGAAGAGCCCAGTGTAATTTTGGGGATGCAGGTTTCGGCTACTTTAAATTAAACTAATGACTCTATATAAATCAGGAAATCAATTATAGAATTCAATTCTATTAAACAGTAACGTTTAGGAGAATATTTTTTTTTAATCAAATCACAGAGAGGTATGCTTGGTTGACACACGATATATATTCAATTTATTTACAAAAATAAAATCACTACCTAATATTGGTCACCACTGGAGTCAGATTGCCACAGCAACGGAACAAAGTCGATCTATTTCATACGTTTTAAAAATTAGTGTTTCAACTCTTACTATGCAGTAGGCTTTATTGACTCCCTGAAGCGACACATTGTGCTGGACTCATTGCATTCATCTCAGATTCAAAGTAATCCGAGGTTCTATTTTCATTTCATTTTCATTGGAGCATTCCCTCACTGACAATTTCTTCTTGTTTTACTTTCGAGACACCCTAGTCCTCTCTCCCATAAGTTTTTGGTAATTTGCGTACCAAATATGATCCAGATATGTTACATGACCAGACACAGCTACTGGGATACTTAAGCCGAAACAGTCCCCATCCTTTCATCCTGTTTTCCATGCGTTCCAATGGCAGAGCATAACGCAGATTAGCGAGTCTGCCTAGAGGCTACAAACCTTTCGGCAGACTAAACGTAGAGGTTGTTCGGGCCGAACTCAAGCAAGGTCGTTTCCCTCCTCCGTGCAGCATATACAAAGAATTGAAATTATTTCCCCATTCAAATCCGAAATCCAAAGAATATTGGTTTCATACAGTGTAGATACGTCTATATCTTTCCATTCTCCAAGGACGCGCCCCAGACGCCACTAAAACGAAGCAACTAAATGCCTTGTTCGGTGAGTAAAATGACCCAGAGACAAACTCGAGCCGAAAGATCGTTACTTCAAATTAAGCTAGGTCTTGCTCAGGCCTGAAATCTCGGATTAGACTTGTATTTATTAGGTAAAAAAAAACTTTCTGGCAACATCGGCCTAAGCCGTTCTCCTCACACGACGTCAATTATTATTATTATTTGGTTTTCCTTAACCAAAACCTCCATATCCATGAATAGCTTCCATGGCATTAACCAACTCTTATGAGCGTATATATTTCATTAAAATTTCACCCTTGCTTTTCATATTTAACACAATGGCAACAAAATCCAGTATTGAACCTATAGCCTATCCCCCTATTACACCAATCGTGTGTTAGAGATATGGAAATCATTCAGCACAAAAACACTTACAGCGACCTTGCAGGATTCCGGGTCATTCCCTTCTTCTGGGATGAAATTGTAAATGGCGAAATAAACCTCGCCGAAGTTCCCTTTCCCTAGGATTTGCTTCAACTCCAAGGCGTGCAAGGGGATCTCCACGAGAGGGAGGTGCGATGGGTCCGTCGTCGCAATCGACGTCGCGTTCTTGTCGTCCCAGTCGCATTGGAGATCTGCCCTGAGGCGGCGCAGTTGGACGTATTCCCTTTTCATCTGCATTACCTCCAACCCGTATCTGGAGGAGAATGCAAAGAGAAAATCATTATTCGCTGCAGTTGCGATTCACAATATTTCCTGCAAGCCTTTCACGTTATGTCTATTCAAAAAAATTTATTTAATTTCTTTTTTTATTTTCTGCCAACAGGAGAATCTCCGAAAATTCATGAATATTTGCTTTCATTTCCTTTCCTTCTTCATTTCCTCATGTCGGAGAAAACCCGTATTAGAAAGAAGAAAATTACGAGAGATACAAGGAACATTGGAAGAAAATGGAAGCTGGCAACTTCGAAGAAATCAGTTTGCACTGCAATAGGAGCGTCTAGTTGCGGCAGGACTCAGACATGACGCATATGCGTGCTTCTCACCTTGGAGATCGATTCCTGAAGTGTCTCATTCCGAGGAGGACGAAGATGGGGATGCCTATCACGACGAACGACGTGCAGCATGATATTAAAATCACCTGCAAGTAAAAAGGAGGACACCTCACAGATCTGAGATCTGGTCATGTAAAGCTCCCCGAGGGAAGTGCTTGTCCGTCGGTTATATCGACTGCCTACACTGCCCCTCACCCAGGCTGTCTGTATGACCAAATCATCTCAGTTTCCTTTATTCGGTACATCGAATTATCCCTTGTAGAGGGGAATAGACTGATAGCTAATCCTTTTTCATAGGTATAATTCCTTAATGAGATTATACTCCTACTATGGTTTTCCACCTACTCTGCCCAATGGCACTATTCTCCGGCAGCGAGATGTCAGCGGCACCCCTTCACACCCGCGAATCTCCATTCGCATTAATATGAGCGAAGCCAGGACCTCTGAAATTCGTGCATGACATGTCTATTTCGAACCATCATTTGGCGAAATCATAATTTAAAAAAGGATTAATATTGAAAATTTTACTCATATGCGCCTGATATTAGCTTCCTAGAAAAATTAAGATGCTGCTCAAAATTTGAAGTGACCTAACAGTTTAATTGTATTACGTGGACAGAACCTGAACTTTTTTCGCAATACGCAGAAAAAGAAAAGTTTCACATATATCTGATAGAAAAACGGAGTATCCACCTTTCATGGCATCAACAATATTGATCTTGACATTCATGCTAAATATTAAATATGACTCCTTGATATTAAACATGACTGACTCTATTAAATAATACTGCATACCAGGAGAACACAATATGAGTCAAATTGTTATTTAAATTAATTTGTAGTGGATATTCTTATGCACTTTTATTAAGGCTGAAGTCAGGAGTGTTGCATTTTAGATGAGGCTCTTCAGAAGAGTTTTCAGGTTGAGAACTGCTGCGGTATGAGGTTGTTTTGTCATTAGTTCATGTATTTCGATTGCATTTGCGCCTGAAAATATTAGTCTATAAGCTATTTACCTAAATGACAGTGCTACAATCGAAATATGATGGCTTTCGGACAGGACAGGAATACTCTTAATCGGATTTGCATATCTACTTTAGACCGTACCAGCCGGTCGGGAATTTATTGTCTTTATTCTGGTAGAACACCCAAAGCAATAAAAAAGGAGTGTTATATGCCTTAGTTCGAGATAGCACATTTTCGACCCCTGTCACTCAAGGGCCTGGTCAGGGCCTGGAACATGGATGTACCTCTCATTTACTTAGGCTGAGGTCTTGAAGCCCGGATGGGGAGTTTTTCCAAAGAAAAACTTTAGAAAATTTGAGAAAATGTTGGAAAATTCAACAAATACCATGGGAGAGTAAACTTCAAGTTGGAACAAGTAAACGATCTATTTTCGTGAAAGAAGATGCAGTCCTTGTCTGCTTTTCTTGGGTATATTCAATCAGGAGACAACAAATAAAACACAGCAGAATCCTACTCATTCAGTGAGATCTACATTATTTTATCAAAATTCCCTTCAAATGCACTGTTCATGAGTCTCTCAGGTAGCCATACATATGCATAAAAATATTGAAATGCCCTCACCCAATCTCAAACGTAGACTCCCAGGATACTATCCACCACATTTAAATATATTCTCGACATCATTTCTAGAACTATATCTGTATGAATTTTCATCTTTCTATCAAACGAAGAACTTACTACATAGTATGAGTCATCAATTTAGTGTTATGTTCATTCTATAGATTGAATGAAAGTCTGAAATTAGTGCGTCATTCCATAATTACAGAATCCGAAAAGAAAGCAAGGGCCATTTTGTGACTGTCAGATGTGACATTTCTTGAAAATTCATTTGTGAAGTCTGCTCTTGTCTCGAATAGTACAGTAATGTACTTTGCTATATATCATTCATATGTGAAAAGTAGACCATTTTGCGCAGGCAGACCTTATTGCGACTGAAAGGACCATCTCAACCCAGCAAAAAAATAATTAAGGAAGTCCCCTCCCCGCCAACATTTCTTTTTTCCCAGGCTCTTAGTCACACGCCGCATGCACACGTTTTCACTTGTTCATTTTCTCCTCCTGTGATGTATGAAATTTATGCAAAAACCAGTGATACCGTATTCTTGATTTTATGGCGTGACGTTACATGGATTCAAACAAAAAAAGGAAGGGTCTTTTTCTGCTTCTATACTATCTGAATAGAGCCAGGTAGTCATCCGACAAACATCCATCGTATATTCTCACATACGGAGGACGTACGTCGGATGTTTGAGGTTCCCTGGGGATAACAGGAATGTTTCTGGCAATTAGGGGCGTGCCCTTAGGGGCCGCGTCTTCTGAGACGCGGCCCTTGTTGTTTGTCCACAGAAATTCCTTACCCGGTGGGTTATGAATTCGAAGGGCTGGTTTTTATTTTGATACAGACACGAGCTTTTGACTGTCCGACCTATGAATATAAGAAAAGAGCTCAACTTTTCAGAGATCGTCCGTTGGTTCCTTTCGTTGATGTTTTCCTTCGCAATACGAAAAATGGGTTTACTTATTTGAGGAAAAAATGTAAAATGCCACCCTTGAAATAAGAAGAGAGGATGTAAGTTTAATCGTGGATGGATGTGAATGCTCTACATAGATGCAAAATCTTCTTGCCAAGAGTTAATAGCAGAACTCAAGCAATATTGATAATCAGGAGGCATTGTGTGTTCCGTACAACAGGAAATGCTCTAGGTGGCAATTTTTTTTCTCAAATGCTCCTCACTGTGTTTGAATGCACATCAACTGTGCTTCAAATGACACCATAGGTCCCCTCAGGGGTATAATTCAGTGGTGAACTAATAAGGAGGGGGTACTTGAGGCCTTCCAGAATGAGAACAATCGAGCATATTGCCCATTCCATGAATAATTATTTACTGAGAAAGAATATTCAATAACTTTGCAAGATTTGAGCGCATCAAGACATGCCTAAAAAATTTTTAAGGATGCGTTTACAATGTGTCCTAAGAAGTACTCGCATTGGAATGGTGTTTTCTTCCACCTTCATTAATGACACAACATTAATTTTATTATTCCGATGCAGGTGTGGCATACGTAATTTCCTCAGTGTGCTCAGTCGTGTTCATTCATAACGGAAGAAAGAGTGCAATCAGTGGGGTTCCTGTGTAAAACTAGACCAAAAATGTACTAAACCAGCACATTGGCTTTGCTGAAAATGAACAAATCTCTTTTAAAATATTCTTAAAATTCTCCCGCATTATCCCGCAATATTTCAAAGCAACAGCTTCTGTAATTTGTAATTAAGCCTATAGAAAATTATTCTGCGCAAGAGGATCTGTGTCCACCATGAAGCAAATAGAATACATTCAGTAAATTACTTTGTTCACCATGGAAGCATTTTGAACTTGGAACAAACCATAACGAAATTAGGAACACCTATGCTCGAACTTAGGGACACACCTCTCGAAATTAGGTGCACTACACCTCATTGACAACATCTCATCTCTCTAATGCTCCAAAGGTGTGATTACTATAATTTTGCATCCCGTTGATCTCTCAAGAACTCAAGAAGGTGATGAAGAACTAAAAATCAGCATGGCATCGCTTATGAGTGGCTACGATGGATATCCCCATACCTGAAAAAAAACGCCTCGAACTTAGCACATTACATTACATTTCTTCTATGCAGGTATTTCTAGGTCTAAATTCTTACATAGCTTTAGCTCAATGAAATAAATTTTCTAAAGATCCTTCAGAGGCAATCCAAGAGCATATTCCATTATGAATATGTAATTTTGGTCATCCATAAAACCAGAAAAGGTTCCAAAATTTTTCTTGAGTTTAATGCTTTATATGAGATGAGAAATGTGAACCTAAATGTCTGGACCAGGCACAATCATCTTAAATGTTGCCGTTCCGTTGATATCAACTTTTTCTGCACACGAAGAGCACCATATTTGGCATCAAGATTCATTAATTCCCTCATCGATCGCAGACGGAATAAAGAGGGGGAAGGGTCTCAATTCAGGAGGACTGTATTACGCTTCTGATCCAATGCACCGTATAAGAATAAACAGGATCCTGCCGGCCATTGAAATCGATATTCAGACAAATGCTCACAGCCTATGGGATTGAGCCTGTGTTTTAAAATGTGCAAGACGCTCCATATTGGATTATACTTCTCAAATTTGAACGATTCGTCTTTGCAGTCACACATATAAAATTGAAGTTGATTCAAGAGATACAGATTTGCATAGCATTTGTCTGGAATTACTCAACCGTGAAACAATTTTCAACATGATTGGGCATAGGAATACTTGGCGATTCCTCGCTTGAAAGAATACAGGTCCAACTGGCTTTCGCATCTAGTTGCACTGCATCCGTCCTAAATTCCTTTTGAGCCTCGAGCGTGAACCCATGAAATCAAGGGTAAAGGGGCCTTTGAGGATAAGGAAGGTTGCAAAGCGTCTATTGGGATGGTTCTCCCGAGGCTGCGGATTCCTTCGAGAGTTGCTATGGGAATTTGAGAGAATGGATGCCTGAAATATTTCATTAACCTTGTCAGTTCACTTATCGAAGATTATTGTCCTCCATTTCAACGCGGGAAATAGACTCCTAGACAATAAAGAAAATAAAGAATACACAAGTTTTGGGGAAACGGTGAGTTGGACGGACTCAAATTCCTTTGAATGCTCCTACGAAATTCCTGGAAGAGTCGTCATTTGTAGGTGCTCCAGGAAACCCCTTTTAATGTTCGATTGCTAATCTTTTCCATCTATACACGCTTAAAGTATGAGAGATACACTATTTCAAGGTGGAATATATAGCATTTTAAATCATTAAGGACATTACGACTCACCAGAGGAAATATTCACATCCATTCAAACCGTTGGCCTTCAGAACTGATACGAAACTGACCTCATCGCGGTAAATCATTGTTGGTATCTTGGACTATGGCGAGAGGAATTCTCGTGATGCTGTGGTTGATATTTATTCAATGTAATTTTTAAAAAGGCTGATTGTCTTATGGTGAAATTCTTTCCAAAAGTGATAAGTACTTTTTATGGGTTTCGTTTTTCAATGCCTACGCGGCCGAATTATGCATCAAAATAGTGCTAATTCTGTGCTAATTTTCAGATTTCTACAATTTCTCGAACATGGTTAGAATTAGCGTCAGTCACTAAGTCACTCACTCAGTAACGATCGTCTATATTATTAGATTGAACCAAGAAAAATAAAGAATTCCCTAGGAAATAGAATTCGCTGTGAACATGGCTCGAAATTCCTATTTATAAAAAGACTATTTCCTTGTAAAGTGATATGATGATAAATTGGCTCATGATTTCCCCTGCGGTGATGACAATCTTCAGGCGAGGAAACGGAAAGAATCCAAACAACAGAATATACTAAGGTTACTCGTGGTATGTGGCCGATTGGCCTACAGCGTTTCGCCTTTCCAGGTCATAGGCTAGGGAGGATGGATTAAATAGCTTAGTATTCTAAATAGCTTAGGAAGTGGTGCTATGCAGAACGGAAGCAGGAGGCAACGAAAACAAGAGACGGCGCAGGTCTGCACTGACCACTGAGTAATATGAGAAGGTGAATGGCGAGAGGAGAGCGGAATGAATGCAGCGAAGGGCTGCGTAAACTGCAGAGCAACATGAGCAGGAGACAGCGAAAACAAGAGACGGCGCAGGTCTGCACTGACCACTGAGTAATATGAGAAGGTGAATGGCGAGAGGAGAGCGGAATGAATGCAGCGAAGGGCTGCGTAAACTGCAGAGCAACATGGGGTTGTTAACGCGTGCGCTATTTTCGCCAGTTTTTGAGGCAACATAGCGCAAAGGCGTTTTCTTCCTTCGGTGCAACGATTTTTAAAATAATCCCGGTAACAGTTCATACTTCTTCATAATATCCGACGAGGTCTATCACCTGACTACGATCAGCCTACAACCTCTTGATATCGATCCTCCAAATCAAAATCAGAAGCCATCGTATGCTCAACGTTCCGTTTACGAAGCGGGTTGAACGATTTCAATGCAGAGGCGAGTTCGTAGCGGAAAGCGCAGCGCTGTTTCTTCGTCCGCGGGTCAGGTGGCACTGGTAAAACATTCCTTTCATGACGCTCATTCATTTATATATTTCGTGGCATTGCATTTTCGTGGCACTGAAATGATTGTTGGATGAACTTGTATTGCTGCAATTCCACTACCTTTCTACCTTTTGATACCAGGTCACACGGCCTTCGATTTCCCATTGGATCTACTCGCGCAGTAAACGTGCCGTTCATCGCACATAATTCATCCAATTATTTGAACAACTGACATCATTTGACACGAAGCGCCTATGGCGCCCGTCGAAGCGCTGACGACGATCGAACGGGCGTTGCGAGAATCGTCAACGATGACCGTCTGTTGCTGTTGGCCAAGTAGTTTTGCTGGGCGATGAATTTCGCCAAGTGTTGGCAGTCGTCCGCGAAGCATCTCGCGGTCATATCGTCGATAATTGCATTAAAATGTGCCCGCTGTGGTCATTGTGCCAAACGGTACGTTTGCAGGAAACAGGCATGCTGTTGCAAACGAAATTCGTTAGGCCCGATGGTTGCTCGAAGTGGGCAGCGAAACGCTTCCACGAATAAACGAAGGTGGACCTGCGCTTTCCGTGCAGACGATCTCATCTCCGATGATTTGTCGAACGAGCTATTTCTGCAACGGCATAGGGTCTGCGATGCCCAAGTGAGCAGCGAGCCGTTCTGTGTCCCAAGAATGAGCACATCCGTTTGGGCGACGAGGACTTGTCGTTTCATTTGGAAGTCGAGATGTGAACTCCTCACACAGTATCGACACTGTGATGAACGATGATGGTGATGATGATCCCGATCGGCAGGTCGACTTTCCGGTCGAACTCCTCAACAAGCTGAATCCTCGTAGTCCTCTTCCGCACTTCATAAACCTCAAAATTATGATAAATTATTATTATAATTATTATTATTATGTACAATTATAATTGCTGCATTCGTAATAATTATACATAATCTCTCGTTCGGGAACGATCTTCGCAACGGCCCGCTTATGATCACGAGAGACACGAACGCAAAAGTCTCAAAAGTTGAGGAAATTTTCTTCGCTTCGTGGCAGCGTTCGCATGCTGCCAAGAGTTTCTGGACGCATACCGATCAGCATACCAGGTCCATCTCTGTCGACGGCATTTCGTTGTCGAGCTTGCCGGCGACTGGAAACAAGTCAAGGGGACAGACATCGGATCGAGTCGGATTGCTACTTCCGGAGTCTGCATTCACGCTGGGGCAAATGTTGATTGCCTGGTCGCGAGTTCACTCAGAGGATTCATCGAAGATTCAGGTAATTAATTGATTGAGGCNGGGGCAAATGTTGATTGCCTGGTCGCGAGTTCACTCAGAGGATTCATCGAAGATTCAGGTAATTAATTGATTGAGGCAAGGGAAAACTGATGCTGGCTCCGTTACGGACAATGTGTTCAATGAAGAAGTCCTTAATTGATTGTGTAATTCGTTCGTTGGGACAACTTTTGTTCAGGATTGAATGAAACTGTTTCATTCCCACAATGTGTCGCTTTTCCCCTGATCTTTCATGATTCCTACCATATTTGCTTACTTTGCACATGTCGAGCTAATTTTTGTTAATTTTTACTGTCGACTCGTGAGCAGCACGATTTTGGAAACATTTACCTTTGCGCCAATGAACTGTTATTTCATTTCTTTTTAATTCATTCGATGACATTTCTCACACCATTTAAAAATCTTTCCGGTTTTAAGCCTCGCGAAGACGCGATTTCGGACACCACCCCTTATCCACACGCACATGCAGGTGTATGCACACAATCCACATACCCAAAGTAGGTCCATCATAGGTTTCGAAGGGGAGCTGCTCGGGTGCTCGTAGAAGTGGTTGCCTCCTTTCAAGCCTGGTACGTGGAAAGGGAAGCGATGCGTGCGTCCCCGCTCCAGGCCCAGATCTGCCGGCTGCGTGAACCGGGCATCCATGGACCCGTTCGCACGCCCGAGGGCGTTCTCTGCCATCAACGTGTATACTCCGTTGTGAGAGTACGTCGCCAAGACTGATCTAACGCAGCCTTCAGGAACGACGGAGAGAAGCGATGATGATGGGACGTTAGGGTGCTCATCGAAAAAATGAATTATTTCAAATTCCAAAAAAATATCATTTATGATATTAATGATACGGGGATTGATCATGTCCAAGTACGATTCAGGGCCTTGTGAATTAGGCTTGCAATGAGAAAAATAAGCACTTCAAGGCACATATTTCATTCCATCGGTCCACATCTGCAATTTCTTAATGACTAAGCAGAATATACACAACCTCAAAACTCTATACATTCTTACTTTTGACAACAGCTTTTGTCTGCTGTTGCGTTTGGACATGAGCCCTAGGCTTCCTTCGAAAAAGAACTCATAGAAATTGCTTTCCGTGAAATACTCACAAGTGCTCTCTTCAGTGGGCATGGCTGGGAAGCAATCCTGGATCATCCGGATGAGCCCGGATTCCTGGAGGGGCTTATCCTCGAAGAACCACCGAACCGTCGCGGGTGGGTTTGCCACCACCCTAAAGCATATGCGCTTATTCTCGGGCTTCATCGGCGACAATCGAGGCAGGTCTGCGCGGTTTCCATCCGATTGGCAACATAGGGGATACGGGTCATTCCATATGAAATCATCAGAGCCATTCACCCGACCCCCATCCCATTTCGATTAGGGGTTGCGGGTGATCCATTTAGAAAATAATCCACCGGAACGCTCATCTTCCTTGAGGAAGTCAGGCGGTCATCTCTGAAATGCTCATGGGTTTTGAACTAATTAATGTAAGGAGATAATGGACGCGTTATTTATTTCATGCTCGTTTAACGTAATTTGATTTCATGTGTGTTTCACAAAGACTTAAGGGAATAAAATATCAAAAGGAAAAATTTTTGTATTTTGACGTTTGACAAACGGATAATGTTATTCTTTTTTTTATATACTAAAATTACCATGTTATTCTGAGACTTTTGGTTTCGCATGCACCACATTTTAAGTTGGGACTGCCATGGGATAAAAGATACGAACAATAACGTGGCAGTTAATGATGACCAAATATCTGTAGAAAAAGGGGCTAGAAAAGTCATAATGCATCAGCACCCTAAAAAAAATTTGCAGATAAAACTTTCACTTGGGGTAGTCAGAACCATAAGCAATATAACAACATTCTTTTCGAAACATTTAAAATACAGTGTCAAAAGTGACTGGACGACTTTGAACTGCAATAATTCAACAAGGAAGGCATTAATGGCAATTGGTTTTTGCATCTGAAAGAGCGTGCGTTATTTGACGAAACAACATGGACATTTTCACGAAATTCCAAAAAAAAATGAGATGAGCCTGCACAAAGCGAAAAGGAAAATTTTCTACATGAAAGTGTTATTTACAACGGACGCCCAATTCGCGATTATTTTCTGTCGAATTTTGCTCTTCCAAATCGTTTTCTGATAATACCGATTAAATATCTTTGGAGGAATCTGTCGCCATCGTTAATTTATTCTCTATCTGTGATATGAATCTTTCCGAGTTGAAGCGTCGTTTGGCTCTGAAGGCAGACCGGATTGAAGCTGACTCAACTCGACTTCTAGCTGCGGGGTTGTATTTAAAGACCAGGTATATGCCGAAAATTCGCGTTCGATCATTGAACTGAAGGAACACGCCACTGAAAAGATTGCTGGAATTTTCCTTCAGTGACGGTGATCGAACTTGATGGTGCTCAATATCATGGTCAGTAATTACAGTTATTTTTTACGCCAAATGAATCCTTTTTTTCAACGTTGCATTTTTGGAAATTAGCATGCGCTCATTTCTATGAAAGCAACCGTTTGCAAATAATGCATTCCTTGCTGAGTTAAAACTGTTCAAATTCGTTCAGCGACTTTCCACACGCCCTGTATCTAAACGAGGTCACAATACGAGGTCAACGGCGTTTCCCCCTCGGTTTCTCTTGTGCAGGCTCTTAAGATCTAAGGTAAACTTACCTGGAGTGGAAAGGATTTTCCTGAGACCGTTGAAAGGGCCATGCCGTGGCGGCGATTAATTTCAAATTTTGGTTCGGAACGGTATGGTGTCTGTTAAAAGACCCCTATCAAAGGAAATGATATAAAGCAGATTTCCATGACGAAAAAATATGGTAGTACATAAACACTGAAGCAACATCTATACCCTGAGTGGCAAGTGGACCTAATTGAAGTGCCAAGTCCAGAAGCCAATTTTCCATTTCTTTGATATTCCGAGTGGTAAATGAATGCAAATTACAAACAAATCAATAATAAATCTCAGGAATTGCTTTCAACTATTAAAAAAGAAATTGGGACAAACTCAATTGCAAATTGCGGCAGAGTAAGAGCAAGTGGGTTTTAAAGAATGCTCATGGTCAAAGGATATAGACGGAAAAGGCCCACAGTTGCCTCCTTAACGACCGGGATCCACTTGGATAGGGGGAATGAATGAATGAATGTAAAACGGCAGCTCAGGGAGCGATCAGACCAGATCAAATTATTAAAAAGCGGTGAAACCGACGTTTAGGAGGTGTGAAGCCTCCTTCCTCTGGGAGTGGAAAGCCTAGTAAAAACAAAAAAGGAAATTACAAAGAATGTAGAATGAATGAAATGTGCTAAAATATATAAAACATGGCTAGGGAATGGATTAACATTATAACAGTGACTAATTGAAATGAAATGAGAAGAGGTAAGGGAATAAAAAAAAAGGAAAATAGTAAAGTGCGCGAACTGGGTCGTCTGACGGAAAAAGCTAATAAGAGAATGAATAGAATAAATAAATAAATAAGGGGAGGAAGGTGTCAGGATATTCAAGATCGGTTTCAACATTCCAACTAGCGGCAGCTACGCTGGCCGTCTAATAGGCGGAAATTTGAATAATCTATTATGAGCATAACGTCTTCATGACATCATCTCTTCATCGCATTGCTTATTCGGAACTGAGCCGCTTCATTAGATTTATGCACATACAACTCACAGTACAGAGGAAGATTTTGTTCCCAAACACATTCAGCATGATATTCGAGCTCATTGCCACAATCGCCATTG
>CAJPEV010005312.1:0-15637 GCA_905338385.1 Darwinula stevensoni
TTGCGATCCAAATGTATTCAATAAAATTCAATAATGTTCCAGCATCACCAACAACTGATGCCTGAATTGAGACCTGCAGACCTTCAGGAAGTGGATCCTCATCGTGACCGGAACAGAACAGGTTGGATGTGAGGGTGCTTCCCCTGTTCCAGTCGAACGAGTTCATGAGTTTGCGACAATCCGGGTTGGATGAGATGGGGAGTTTCGCTTCCTTGAGGAAGATCGCGTCGGGATCCGCAGTTTTGAAGGCCAAGCCGGCAACCTGCGTCATCAAAGAGTTGAAAAAATCTCGATGAAAATAATCCATTCGGCAATCAGCTGCTTTTGGAAGTGGTTTTTCGTTTCACCCATGCTTGCATTTCGTGAGAATTTTTGAGGTCGTAGAGATGATCTCGCGTCGGGAGACAGATCGGCCGAACTCGGTCGGTCGACACGGAAGGCTCCTTCAATTTCAAGAGGGCAATGTCCGCGTCCTCGTTCTGTCAGTTGAATTCCTCGTGCAAGACGATTTGAGACACCTGCGAAAAAAAATGGCAATCGTGAGAAACCCGTCCGAACGAGATCCGAGAAGACATCCGCGACAGAACCTCTCTGATCTGCACGAACTCATCCTCCGCCGAGTCGTTTCGAAAGCGCTGATACCCGAGGCGGACCCGAACCTTCCCCGGTTCCCTCGGAGACCCAGCGCCGGCGAAGCAATGAGCGGCTGTCAACACCCATTCCATCCGAATGAGGGCCCCTCCGCAGATGAAAATTTGCCTTCCCCTCGTGATGCGATGAACGGCAGCCTGCCACGGCCACGAGCTGGACCCAGCCTCGTCGATTCCAGCTCCATCTCTCGTCCCACACGCTACGATGTTCGAGAAAAAAGTTTGCACTCGAGATGCTCGATATCAGATGCGCAGAAAAATTATTCGTAAGTCGGCACGGGTCCAGTTTAATGGAATCCTTCGGTGTGAGGACGAGATGTGTTCCCCTCATGGTGACTTTCACCTATTTGACCTTTAGGGACCGTGACTGAGTCACTGTCCTTGTCCAAACTTTGTACACTCGGTTCGCCGACCGCAGCCATTCGACTCGTTGATTGAGGATTCCTCTGACTGCCACGACTGCCTCTGGCTTCAACTCGCCACGTACGAAAATTTCTTAAAGTATTTTCCTATGGAATCAAATACCAATGTCTTTTAGGGTTCTCACAGGATTTTTTAAAACGGATTCCTATATGAATCTTACAGGATCCTTTGAGAATCCTTTGAGATATTTATGATTCATCAATCCCATCGGATCCCAGATAGGATATTTTCGTAATGACAAATCGACTACTAGATCGTTTATTAATATTAAAATGTTCTGTGAAGGAATTCCCTCATCATAATTAAATTATCGGTATATTTGCTTGCCTCTCTAGCAGCTGGAACTCCTAAGAGTGACCACAACGCTTTCACCATTGCTTCTGTCAATAGCTTCCATCTCTGAGTGCATGCCGAGGTTCAAGAAACTCTGGTTTGCAGCTGCTTTGTGACAGCGGTTGGCTGTCCCTTTGTGAGGGTCTCTTCCATCTGGTGGTTAATTATTTCATCGAAGAGTGATATGCAAAGCATGGTTAGGTGAAGGGCCGAACACATTCGCTCTAATTCATGCCTCGGTTGAACCTCTAAGTCGTTGCTTATGTAGTTCTGCCCAATGAATCGCGAGTCGGACAGCGACACCTAACGACACAGCGTATTGCCAAGAATGCGGAATTTTTCAAACTCTGCAGGGAAAAATGACCGACCGAATCCGGAGAGGAGGATTCTTCCTTTCAGATCCGAAAAGAGTCAGGAATACCCAGACAGGAAGAAAATTAACCGATCGCGTTGGACGCACATTCGATAAGGGAAGGAAAAGCACGAGTCGATTTTTTTTGGTCGGGAGAGGGCGAAGGTATATTAAACGCCAACAAATATGAAGAGTCAGTGAGCGGAACCAAGGCCATCGGCTTTCATTTCACTCGGTTTTATTCTAGTTAGGAGGGAAGCGGAAACAGGCTGCAGTTGCACGGAAGGATGCAAAGTATGGAAAGGCGGATATTAGATTGGAATGTCTCCATCCGGATGAATTCCACGCTTCGGACTAGACATTATAGAAGGCGGAAATTTTTGTTGCATCATTACTGCAATTTGGCCACGATCCGGGTTGACTCATTTTCCATGAAAAAGCTGGTTTCGCAAAAAAAGTCATTTTTGATGCTTTATAAAACCCGTTCTGTATCTTGTAGGTTCCTTTATTTATTTGCTTCACTTTGGAAACGTCACAAATTTTGTTTCCTGTAAGTTTCATGCGTCTCGGTTTACTGAATAAAAAGGAACGGTTCTTTAAAGTGGAATCGTTAAATTGGCCTTTTGAGGTTTAACGGAGTTCGAGACGCGCCCTTTCAATTTCCTTCCATACCCTGAGGTCTCCATTTTGTACCATGTCCTCGTCGCATCGATGCCGATGCTACAACGTACGGCGGAGGAACGACTCCGCGTCGTATAATACTACGACGAGGACATGGGGAAAAAAGAATGTTCATGGTATCGAAGACGGGAAGTCATTTGAGCAATGTTGAAACTCCGTCCCCAGCAAAATCTGTCGTGTTTCTAATGCGATACGAAAAAAAATCAGGAACTCGGATGATCCACAGCTGTAAAGCTGCGATCATCCTCGGGCGCCTTACATCCTCGAATCCTCGGACAGAACGCCTTTTCTTGGAACCACCCGATACATGAACGTGGAAATGTCTGACTTAGCACCATCCTGACCGAGCCGAAGATGACCCCGGATCGGTCGTCACTTGCACATCATCTGCGTTCATATTAGTAGAAATCGCTCGCGATCGCACGCTTGCGCAGCAAAAATGCTATTCGAAAGACTTGAATTCCTCCTTGAAAAACGACTTGCGAAATTCTCTATTGAGTTTCGGGCATCATTTGGAGGTTAAAGCGATGGAGGTCACTGGAGTGCTTGGTCCTCAATGAGGAAGATTCTTCATTTTGCGCTGGATCTTTGCCTGCGTTTCGACTGCAGCTTTCAGGGCTCGGTTTGCACAATGATGAATAGTTTCATCGGAGAAGGCAGGATTAGTTTTAAAAGAGGATCTTCGCTATCGAAATAGAATAACTTTCGATGGAATGGAATATGTGTCGCGTACGGTCTTTCGCCGCCGGCACCAGGTATCTCAACCGTATGAAAACACTCAATTATACCTAATATGGAAGCGTAGAAGCCGACCACGAATCGGAAGGCGAGGAAAGGACCCAAAAGCTGGCTGGTCTTCATTCTTCCTTGGACCCTAATCCAGCCATACGATACCGCCGCGCCTCCTTCGCCCTCAGCTGTGTATGGTCTCTTTGAGAGTTGGAATGCGAAGGAACGAAGATCCGGGTCGCAGCAACAGCCATTGGCTGCGATTCATACACAGGGAGAGATTCCACCGCACACTCACTTCGTCTGGATCACCTAGGAAATTCTGCAATGGGAAAGTCAGACATCTTGGAATAAGGATACACTTACAGAATCGTGGCTGCAGTGAGATATTAAAAAAAAAACTGGCTTATCAACTACTGTATTCTACAACGAACACGGAGTGCATAGGTGTGCCCGCTTTGCACGGGCTTCCTATTCAAATGACAGTCCCTTAGACAGGGACACGCTTTCACGTTTCATATAAGTAGAAAAAGGAAAATAAAAAGCCCATGGGTTGCCCTAAGTCATGAGGAATGACACAAGGTATACTGCACGCGTATCTCCTAGACCTCGACAGACACTCCCAGAGGGTCTGGTGGGTCGCCTGCCGGCAGAGGAGGAAACAACCGCCACTGGGACTCCATTCCTCGCCTCAAGGGTACACCGAAGCCAGAACCACTCGGCCACCAGAACCTCCTCCTCCTCCCCCCCCCCCCACCTTCCCTCTAACCGTCTCATTCCTTTTCTTGCTAGAACAGGAATTTAGAGGAGGGCCATGCGAAGCCCTGCTTCGATTCCGAACTGTTCCGACCGATTCTCTTCCTGCTGTGGATGCACCCTCCTCCCCTTTCCGCCATCTCGTATCAGGGATGATTTGATGAATAGGTCAATTTCAAGAACGTAATTGAGACAGCGTGAATTTCATGCATGGTCGTGTATCACAACTTGGATTTTTAATATCTCTTCAAAGGAAATATTTTCCATTTCCATTGTCTTTTCCTCAAAATGAAGACTAATTAAAACGTCTAAATCATATCAATATTGGTGCAAAGGGATTACAACTTTTTGTAGCATTACATCGTGAATGTGAATGTGAACATTAATGATGAACACGATCGGTAATGAAGAACTAATAGTTTTGCTGATGATCGTAATTTCTGATGATTTTTTTGGTTATCATCGCAACCTGAATCGGATTGGAATTAAGTAGTGCAACTTAAAAAAGGCAGCGGTGAAACTTCAATTTTTTTTTTAAAGGCTTTAAAAAAATATATATATAAATTAATTTGGAAGAGATTAAGTTGGACTCCCGTGAATGCACGCAGAGCAGCCTCCAGAATCCGCATGAAATGACGCTAACCCCGAAGCACCGTGGCGTCCGCACCGCCACGCAGTCACGGTGAAAGTGACAACCCCGGCACTGCATCGAGCGAGATCATCGCTTCTGGACGAGAGAGAGAGAGAGGGAGAGAGAGGGAGGGAGAGGGAGAGAGAGAGGGAGAGAGAGAGGGAAGAGAGGGAGGGAGAGGGAGAGAGAGAGGGAGAGAGAGGGAGAGAGAGAGGGAGAGAGAGGGAGAGAGAGGGGCCAACGCGATTAAAAAAGATATACGAGGCGAAAATATACAACTTGACGTTTAGAAAGGGGGCGGGAAACAAAGGGCATTAAGTAAATATACAAGATGTGGAGTCAGACGCTTCGGCAAGTCTCTTGGGACGTGTAGATGAGAAGTAAATGAGAAGTAAATGAGAAAGCACAGATGATAATGGCCTCCTGTTGATTGGAGTTAATTTATTATTATTATTTTTTTTTTTTTTAAGGGGTGAAACAAGTTGCGAGTTTCGTGTCCATTTCGCAAGGTCGAGAACCGTCGGGCCAAAATTCCGCAAATTTCTCGTTTTTCGACTGAAATTCGCGTCCGATTGCTCCGGCCGGAATTTGCTAATTTCGTGCCAAAAATCCTTCCAGAAATGAAACAATTAAAACTTCTCGCCCTCGAACGGTTTCTTTCCCCGTATGTGCTGGCTTTTTTGTTATTTGCACTATTTTGCTATTTGCTAATTGCTATTTGCACCGTGCCGGAAGTTCTCGCTTTTCACAGTAGATGGCAGAATTGATCGACTTGATTGATTTACTTATAACGTTCCGGAACGAAAGGAACAAAAAAAAAAAACGAATATGCGATTATAACTGGTGTTAGCGATTTTTCTCCCTCGAGAGAGATTGAGAAAATGGAATGAAGTCATTCCTTCTAACCCGATTGCGCTTTTCTCATGGCCAGATTCGCAAGGGGACATAAACCCAAATAGTGGTACATTTATCAAAATTAACTTTGCTGACGGAAGCATCGGCATTTTTTTTTTCCTAGTTTTTTTTTTCCGTTTCTAAGGAGCGGGGGGGGGGAATCTACCCGGGCCCCTCGTATCAAGGGGTCCCAAGGGGGGCCTACAAAGGGCCTCAAGGGGGTCCCCAAGGGGTCAACGGTTAAATTTTGCCCCGGGGGCAACCTGAAAACCTCTGGGTGGCCCTGGTTGCGACTGTCGGATCTATTCTCGAGAACGTAACAAAGGGAGCGGGAAGCATTCTACTCACACCTAAGCATGGGACCCGATACGGACTTTTCCTTAAGGGCGTGTAAAACGTCTCCGCTTATTACATTTGTTCGTCCCCTATCCCGAGGAAGGACGACTCCTCGTCGGTATGAGGCCCATATATTTGTCGGGATCCCGACCCCTTCATCGATCGATGCCCCATCCTCTTTCTCTCACAAGGAGGGTGACTCCAAAGAGTGAAAACGACGGGATGCCACCAGTACACCACAGGAGCGCTCACTCTTGCATCGGAAAGACGGCGTCGTGACGATCCCGTCTCCCGATCCCCAATTTCTCGAGAGGGCCTCAAATTCCACGCCTGCCCTTCCCGAGACCGCTCTGCCGATGAAGCCGATAACGTTACGCTGCCCGTGCCTCATCGCCGTCGACCCATTTCACCCCAGGTCCAAAGCGCGAAGCGAAACGAACAGTTCCATCGACGAAGTTCCATCGGCGGAGACCCGCCGATGGAACTTCAGGGCAGGGGATGCTTTCGTTTTTAGTAGGGATGCTCCAATAATCCTATAGTATCTGCTCCTTTACTCCGCCGATGCGCCCCGCAGGTCAGCTTTAACTTCTACGAAATCGCTTCGCGCGTGAATTGCCCACATTTTTCTCAGACCTATTCCAAATCACGATTTTCTGCCATTAGTTTAAACTGAAGTATTGGACATATTCATAATTAAAAGAAGTTTTGGAAAGACTGGATAGGACTTACCGGTTCCTCTCAGAACCTATTGTGCCTGGTGCGTTGGGACTGTTTTCCTAAGAGTTGGTATGTAGAAGAAAGTCGGCTTGGAAAATTGTGGTAAATCCTATTGGAGTGAATGGCGACTAGGCGCCATGAGCCCAACAAGAATGGCTTTCAATTCCAGCACGCATAGCCTACTGATGTACCTATGAGTGGCTCTCATGGCCATAGCAGCAGGTACAAGCGGCGTGGCACGAGGTCATTAACGTTCGGAAACGTGCGTGACGGGTTGCGATGTGACTGGCGTGAGGCCGCGGTTAAGGGCCCACATACCGCATCGTCCTACGAGACGACGATTTAAGGAAACGCCTCGGTCTTGGGGTTGCCCTTCGTCTTCGCTGGGCGTCAGTTCCCCATCCTTTGCGATGACAATTAAGGAAGCGCAGGGTCAGACCGAGAAATTATAGGTGTTATTGCCGCATCCTGTCTTACCACACATGGCCAGCCAGGGGGTGGGGGCGGGGGTGGGGTGGGGGGGCTGTGGCAGCTGTCCCCCCATGGCCATGGGGACATTTATTGCCTTCATCATCTCCCGTGCTTTTGCACGGGTTACCTACTAGCATTTTTTAAACCGGACCTCTGTTGCTAAGCAACCAAGGTCCGGAGGTTAAACATATAGCGTGAGCGATACTGACCGCTAGCTAGCACGAGTGGCAATTGTGTGTGTGTGTGTGTGTGTGTGACAGCCCTACAGGCCAAACGCTTAGAGAAACGAACTTGGGGTTTTCGACAGAACTCTTCCTTATCGTCTGAGGATGTGCCTTTTAGAAATGAAATTTCCAAAGCAGCCACAGGAAAGGGAGGGGATGAAACTTTCACGAAAAATCGGAGATTCGCTCTGGTCTCGCCATCACTCGAAAGAATGGGAAGACGAGACCTGCCGCTATAATCGCTAGGTGGCATGGCACACCACGATGCCTCTCCGTGCTGCGGAGATCCTGGGATTTTAAGCGTCCATCACGAAATAAGGGTGATATGTTTCTCTTCAAATCCATTAGCATGCTCCTCCTTCGCTCCGTTCACCGATCGGGTGCCGAAGGTAATCACGGGTCGATGAGACCTGCAGATTTCGTACATTCGAGTCGGTCATTCGTTGCCTTTAAATACTTGCGTGCTTTTGCACGCAAGTATTTAAAGGCTATGAAGGCTATTTACATGGCCATGACAGCCACACATGGCCATGGGAGGCGGTCGCCACACTCCTGCCCCCATTCCCCACGGCTGACCACGTGAGAAGGGAGGACGCGGCAAGAGCACTCCTAATTTCTCGGTCTGCCCCTGCGCTTCGTTAATCGTGAATGCTGTGGACGGGGAACCGACGCCGAGCGAAGAGGAAGGGTGTCCCAAAGATGAAGGCGTTGCGTCAAATCGTCGTCTCGTAGGACGAATTGGTGTGTGGGCTTTTATCCGCTGCCTCACGCAACGTTAATGGCCTCGTACCACGCTGCGTCTACTTGTTACTATGGCCATGGGAGAGCCACTGAGCTAAGAAATAACTGGAGACGACGGACCCATTGGAACAGTGTAGGCATGCGTGCTGCAATTCGATGCCTCACTTGTTGGGCTCATGGGCTCTGTCACCATTCATTCCTATTGGATTTCCCCGATTTTTCAACCTAACTTTCTTCTAAATACTTACGCTTAGCATAAGAGCCCGACACACAGGCGCAATAGGTTCTCAGAGGAACCAGTAAACCCTATCGAGTCGTTCCAATATTTCGTTTTATCATGAATATGGGTCAAACACTTCAGTTTAGGCTAATTGTAGAAAAGAGCAATTGAGAATAGGTCAGCAAAATGCCGCGATTCACGTGCGGAGTGATTTCATACCGTTTAAATCGGGCCTGCGGTACGCATTGAGCAAATGAGCATATTTACGCATTGAGTAAATGAGCACATGCCAAGAGATTATTTGAGCAGCCCTACTGAATACTCCGGCATGCCCTGCGGAGACCCGCCAACACGTGGAACATGCACGAAGTGGTCGCCCGCAGTCTCCTTTCACCTGTCTGCCTTTCGACGTTCACTTCGTCGAAGGAGCTAAATTTCGTTCGACTTGATGCCTCGCACCGGGTGTAAAATAGGTCGACTGCGATGATGCTAGGGCGACGTAACGTCACCACCTTCGTAGGCCGAGCAATCTCAGCGAAGGCAGGGCTGGACTCGAGGCGCACTCCACAAATTGGGGATCGAGGAAGGGCATGGTTACGACGCATCAGATGTCGTCTTTCCGATCCAAAAGTAAGTGCTCCTGTTCCACACAGGTGGGATCCCGCCTTTTACACTCTTGGGAGTCAATCTCCTTGGGAATGCCGATCGAGAAGAGGACGAGGTTCCGATTTGTAAATGGGTCGGGATCCTGATAAATATATGGGTGGAGATCTCATACCGGTGAGGGAGTCATCCTTCTTCCTGAGAAGAAAAAGGACTTCAAGTCCGGGCACGTTTTGCACGTCTGTGCGAAAAAGTCCGTATCAGATCCCATTAAGTAGGGAGCGGGGGGTATGCGTTGAATACCTCGCTCTCCCGTTGTTGTGTTAGGGATGGCATGAAGAGACGCATCAGAACGACGTGGTGTCGGTGACGCGGGGGTAGAACGCTTCGACTGGTTAACCGGAAGATCATGGGTTCACTTCCTGGCCGCCCCAACATTTCCTTTTTGTTCTCGTATGTCAACAGAACTCTTCACCACCCCCCTGGGGCTATTACGTTCTCGAGAATAGATCCGACAGTCGCCAACAGCCAACGGCAGAAAAAAAAATGCGAGCCAAAGAGAGGGAGTCTTACACCGGAAGACAGGCAGAAGATTCTACGCGGAGAGCACACGCGATCGCGCTGTACGCACGCGTGTGTCGTGTGTGTCCACGCACATGCCACGGACCACTGTGGATTTCGTGATGCAGATCACATTGTCTATATAGCACATAAATGCTTTCGAGGACGTTGGACATGTTATCAAAAAGGTCTTTGGACATCCAGTGCACCGGAAGGAGCATCTTTTTGGAGCTCGGTTAAGGTGCCTTTTAATCACAAAACGCACTGAAGTTGGAGATCCGTCGAACGTTTATGATTTTTTCCTCATGCTCATCAATGACATTTTCATTTTAAACCCATCCGAGGAATTTAGAGTCTGTTGAACATATTTAGGGAGACTGGCAATAATGTTAGCTTTTCTTTCGATGCATTTCTCAAAAACACGCATTTGTGGGCACATTTGAGCAGGTGTGTTTTTCAGCATTATATTTCCCAAGGAAATTCCAGAATATTTTTGTGTATCGTCACGAAAAGGGAATGTACATCCAAACATATATATACATATTACAATATTCTGCGTGTCAAAAAAATTAATTCCTGAAGAGATTAGAATGTGGCAAGAAGGCCGAGATTAGACATCCGCGGAAGCCGGAATTCTTGCTAAGGAAAACAAAGAAAATGGTCCTTCGCGGCGCTTTCTGCACTCTTAGAAAATTCCGAGCATGAAAGGGAGTAAAAAGTAAGCACACAGTGAGCTTTTCAAATGTACTCTCTTATTGCTCACGAAATACCGGTACTCCCTCATAGCTCGTAGTGAACATCATGAAGTTCTTCGCCACGCCACTAGATGGAGTTAAGGGTCTCGCTTTTCGCGCGGTACACAGGAGTTCCCTTCCCCCTTTCTCTGGAATCGTCCGTCGCAGGATTCTTTTGTGCTTCGACATATGTCTCGCCTAGTCTCATCATCAGAGGAGATCTAGAATACATAGGGAACGTCCGTGAACTCAATCCTATCACTTCCTCGCTTCGATGAGAGAAGGAGGAAATGAAAGACTGACATCGCGGACACTTCACGGAACCGTAAGATGTGGCCCATCCTCTGACATGTACTGTAATCAGTACAGTCAAAGGTGGGTCAATGCCTGTACCGTAGAGTGCGAAAGCGAGACGATTTGCGCATTTGCATGACATCCCTATCCCTTTCTGAGGGGAGCGTTTTCACTCATGAAGCATCCTTGTTATTCGAGCAGATTCCCTCATTTCCCAGAATGAAAGGGGAGTGAAACTGGAGTTAACGATTTTGCTCTCTTTTTTGAGAAAAATCGCTCCCCTTTTTCTGAGAGTGTACTCTTAGTAGTCTGATCTAATTTCACTCGGCAGTTCAGTACTCGTGAATATAAAATGAAACATTCCTGAAATCTCTTCTCCATTCCACCGATATTCGTCAAGTTTTAATTGTTGGTATAACGCTACTCTTTGACCTTGAAATGTAATACTCTTTGACATCATTGCACGTTCTTGCTTGAAATTGCAATAATTAATTCCTTAATGATGCTCATTAAAGTCACTTCGTTGCCATCTATCAGCCCCATTTACATTTACATTAGCACATTTGGCGAATCTTCTCCATAGAGAATGTTCTCCGCCCTTGAAATGCTTCTAGACCTGCAATAAATGCGAGGAATGTTGCTCGCACCCGTCAGGGCGTCTACACTGGGGCCCAGTGCAGGAATTTCATTCTCGCAAGAGTGACACTTGCGCTCGGTCCGCCTGTTCTGGAAGAAGTGATACAGAGCGAACTGATACGCCGTATCACCTCTGTATCCCCTATGATATCCCATTTCCATTCCTTTCTCGATATCCCCCAACAGAATTGTGACTACCATCTTCGTGATCGTGCACGTCTCACTCGAGTCCACCTATCTCCTTGGATCGACCTTCTCGGCTGACATTCGCCAACCTCTTTCATCACTTTCTTCGTCGTCCTCGCTCGACTTTCTTCGCGAGTCTCAACCTATTCTATCCGAGGGATTGGAGGTCTTGCAAGAGACGTCAAGCTTCAAATGTCTGCTTTCATCCCTCCCTAGTCTGCTTTGGTTATGAACAAGTATTACTCCTTTTTGAAAACGGTCTCAGTCAACAGGCCCAGCTCTCTTAAGAGATCATTCGTTCTCATTCGAAAAAGTCTATACTCACGTGAGATTTCAATGTCAATTGTAACGAATAAATTCCCACCTTATTGGTATTCGCGTATAAGAATTGCTGTAAATGAGGAAAAAGTGAGCACCGAGTTTCTCGGATGCAGCGGTCTCCCTTTGAATGTTTCATTGAAAGTGCACTTTTGTCATCGTGCCAATTGAGCAACATTCCCGACGAATGATAAGTGTCCTCTCAGGCGACTATTTTCTCTGATTCATCATTGCAGATGCGGCGTTCGAGCTGAACATTTTTCCCGGTGCCCTCCAAAACCTCTTCCGCA
Source organism: Darwinula stevensoni (assembly GCA_905338385.1). Lineage (NCBI taxonomy): Eukaryota > Metazoa > Arthropoda > Ostracoda > Podocopida > Darwinulidae > Darwinula > Darwinula stevensoni. The sequence goes on from CAJPEV010005312.1 coordinate 11,781, forward strand.
TAGCTGCAAGACGCGAAGGTCTCGGCGTCGCAGCCGCACATCTGACTGCGAGAGGAGTGAAAATCCCACTCGATGGTAGTTGATGGTCCTTCCTATGCGACATGAAGTTTAGCTCATTTACTTCGACCTGAACTTTTTCGATGATGGCATTTCAGCGTCTATGAGGTTTTTGAGAAATGAGTGTTGAAGGAAAGAAATCTGGTGGTGTTCATCGTGCATCTCAAGGTGTCCCAGGTGCAACAGCAGTTGCTCCCGTTCCGAGCGAACAAAAGCCATGCATTTACTGGTAAGTTCATCATATCATCCCCACATCTGCCAAACCGCATTTTAAAAATATTTTTTCCCTCTGTCGACAGCACTAAACTCATTCCGTCCGCATCCCACGAGCTCCATCAACTCCACTGCGGGCGGAAAATCGATAAGTGTCCCCTCTGTAGAGCAGACATCCGAATGTCCCGAATGGAGCCGCACCAAAGGGAGTATCACGCGTCTCTCCAATGCGAGAAAGGCCAGGTTGGGAACCACTTTGGCTAATCCCGCTTTTCTACCACTGGTTTTTTTTTTTTAATTTCCCGGAATCTGTTGGGACGTCTAGCGAGCGTTAATTTCTCAAAGTTCAGTCGGACTAAAGTGAAACACGGTCCTTCCTTCTGACCTTCTCTTAGTCTTGGAGGCTCTCAAATGTTGACAAACACCCTACTGTACTCTTTGAATTACCCGCAAGTAAACATCTAATATATATAGACGATCGTGACTGACTGACTGACTGACTGACGCTAATTCTAACCATGTTCTAGACATGATGAGAGGCTGAAACTTGGTACACACATAGCTGTTAGATTGCTGACTCCAGAAAAATTCCAACTTCGGGGGTAAGTGCCCTGGGGGCTCATTCCAGGGGGTCTCATTATATAAGCCTAGGTCTAACCCTCAGACGGACGCTTAGGCCTAAGCCATTCTCAGGTTCCCCTTGCCTTCAACAAAACGGAAGGAACGTGAGTAGCTGATGGGTTGTCGATTCCAGAGAAAGTCTAACTTCGAATGTCCAACTTAGGGGGTCCATGCCCTGGGGGCACGTTTTTTTTGGGGGGGAGGGGGTTGGGGGACTGATTTCGCAGGCCTAGGCTCAATCCATGGATGGATGCCTAGGCTAATACCACTCTTATACATTTTCTTCCTTCATGCAAGCAGGAGATAAAATAAATAGCTGTATCATTCCACACCTTGGATGAAGTTTGACATAGAAGGTACGTGCCGTGAGGTGATTGACTTAGCAGGCCAATAGGTAACCCTTGGACAGACGCAGAGACCTACTCGAATCTTGCCCGACCCATTCGCATAGAGGAACTTCTCGGCCCATCTTACCGAGCATCCTTTTGTCTTAACCTGACGCGCTAGGCGTTCCAGCTATGCCGTTGGGTCATTGGTGAAGAGANAACGTATAAGGCTGAAACTGGGTGGCATGGAGTTCCCTGAGTCTACATTTCAAAAGAAAAAAAAAATTTCTTTAAGGCAGAAAATTTAAACTACTTTCAGAAGTACCTATTTTATGGCTGAGTAGAGGAAAAATCCTAATTTTGAAGTATGTCTCCTTAGCGTCGATTATTGGAGGGAAGTATTTCAAAATGTATTCTCCATCCTTAGAAAAAGGGACACAAGTAAAGATTTCAGGTTAGGCACACATGTAATCATAGAGGTAATGAATTTGATAAAAATCAAGACTTTCGACTCCATATGTCACGTATTTCAATGGGGACGTACTTGAAATACGTGTTTGCCATTTCGAAAAGAATAAATGAAATAATCACTATCCAAGGTAATAGAGCGCCGAAGGCGCGACCATAACGAGTTTGTTTGCCCGAAGGGCAAACAAACTCGCTAGTAATCGATAACTCTGATGAGTGCGCCAAGCGCGGCAGCACCTGCAATCATTGTAAGAAGCGCTCCCATCCTGTCTTCAGGATTATGTTGATGCACGCTTTGGGAACCCCGTCCTGCTACAGCACTCGGATCTTCATGATCAATCTGCACGTGCTCAGTATCCATCATATGGTCAGTCCTCTGGTCGAACAAAAACGATACATGCTTTCTCTCGATGCACTCAAATGCCGATGGCATGAATCCTTCGGGATCCCCTGGCGTGCGAATGAATTTTCTTGTGATTCCAGATGGGTCCATCGGAAGCGAGGCGGAGCGTCCCTCCCTCTCTCCTCCTTCTGGTCAGTATTTCTTGTTTCGGCTCACTGCTGGCGCTTCTTTCCAGTGATGGCTCTCGTTGCACCAGCTTTTTCTTTCTTCGCTTCGTAGAGGATGCATTACACACCATGCACGTCGCAAGAGATTTGTCTACCATTTGTCTAGACGAAAGGAGTCCTCACCATGAAGAATGTCACGGAGTGAAGTCCGAAGTTTCTCAGATCCCCCCCAAGCAGAAGCTTCAGCTTTTAAGCAGGTATACTGTATCCGTCAGAAGATGTCATTAGAATCGGTCGGAATGAGACAGTGAAATGACGAAATTGGACTGGGCCGACAGGAGCGGACAACATGCCGAAGATGGTGAAACCAAAATCGAAGAAACAGAAGTGATGATACCTTGCGAGATCTGTTCTCGGCCCATCCCGATCCACAAACTCGACTTTCACCAGGTGAGAAATTTATATCAAAACGAATAAATGAACCTGGACAATGTTAAAATCACGGTATCACACAAGTTATCATCGCAATTCAGTATATATTTCCCCCAACTGTAGTTGTAATATATGCGCTGTTGTCAGGAAGTGACACTTGGGTTGAGCTCGTCTGCAACCGAATGATACAGTAGAGATTCAAGAGAACAATTCTACCTCCGTATTCTGTTTACGATGTCTCTCAGTGAGTATCGCAGGTCTTGACGAATGCCGAGCAATCGAGGCAAAATACTCCGCTTTTATCACTGAAAATGAACGCCTGATCCCCTCCACTCCTCCGGCCGCTTCGCAACCCTGGCAGACAGAACAACTGACAGAAACTGGGGCCTTTGAAGCAACGGCCGCATTTCGTCAATACTTTCAGTCATTACTTGCAACTCAATAAAAAAAAAAGTTCCCTAGTGTGGAACTCATTTTCGATTTATTTATTCGTGTTTTTCATGGAGTACAGTGCTTAAATGAAGTCCGCGAATCTGGGCGCTTCACCTCCATCCATTCCAAAGACTATCGACAGTCAATGCATTCCTCTCTCCGAGGGTTGTCGGATGGGTGTCATTCGGAGCGGCACATGCTCGCTGAGCTCAAGGAGGGAATACGAAACATCATGCAGCGTGTGTGAATCATTTTGAAAAGAGTACGTAGCAAGATAACTCTAGTGTAGTGGTTCTCAACCTTGCTTTTACTCCCATTGAACCTTCATGCATTCGGGGGGTGACACTTCCCAGGTTGAGAACCACTGCTCTAGTGCATAGAAATATGCGGCAGGGACGAAGGTCGATGGGAAACACTGCACCTTGTCTCGGCTTGATAAATACAAGGATCCACATATTTTCCCTTTTCTCTATCAGCCGTTCGCATAGGTACCATGGGAATGTGATAGATGTTCCGATCGGTCTGTCACTTTTTATATTTTATGTTGTTATATCTTTTCATTTCTTATTCCGTCCATAGCAACTGCACAACACGATTTACTGCGCATATGCAGCTTTCCGCCAGGGTCGGAGTGCCATTCTACGACTGAACAATCCACTTCACTTCCAACCCTCGCGTATAGTGGATAGTGATCGGATTCATAGTGGGGAATAGGAGCAGCTGCTCGTGGCCGCATGGACAGGGTTGCTAGACGTACGCGTGAAATCCCGAATTTGACATCCTACGCTTGATACTCTG
>CAJPEV010005313.1:0-15632 GCA_905338385.1 Darwinula stevensoni
TCTCCTTAATTGCTGTCACTAATGACTCCGGAGACCTACACCTACGCACTCGTGTGCGTGGATCGAAAATCTCCGGGCTAATTGACTGCTTTGTTGCGTCACATGGAACCGAGATGGAAGCACCGATAAGTCATGGCGCTCTTAAGTAAATAATCGTGTCAAGTGTGAAAGGCGACAAGGGATTTTTTCCTTCACTTACGCCTCCGCAGTGGCGTGGAGGTGTGAATTCATGTCTCCCCCTGGAAATACGTGTAGAAGGACTTTACTGGGTGTCCCAAAAATTCAAATATCATTCTAGAATTTCGATGCGGTGGTGGGGATACTCGTCCGAAATTGGTCGATTTTTGCTGGCATCGAGTTGCAGCGGGGAATTTTTTTGCTTTTTTTTCCCGCCTGGAAAATTTCCTCGCGTGTATCGAATCTGAGGAGCCTGGTGATATTTTTTCAAATGATATCATATCGGATGTGTTGCGATGAGACGGATGGCGAACTTCTATTCTAAGGATACAACCGGGCCTGTAAATAATAATAATAATAATAACAATGAAAACTTGATACTAAAAGACAATAAACGCGAGTTACGGTCATACATTAGGCATAAAAACGAGGAACTGACGGAAGGAAATGGCCGTTTCTCCCATCTACGAGAACCACTCCAAACGACTCGGAAAAAAAACCTTTTAAACCACCCAGTAGAAACCCCGTGTTGACGCTCCCGGAATCGCGGGCGAAGTATTCTCCGTGACCTCATCTCACGACGTATGGACCAATCCCATGTAAAAAGAAAATAAAAAGTTATCCCCACAGATACGACTCTCTCCCTCTTCCAATTACAAGTCCTTTCTCTCGACTCTGCTTCCCCCAACACTAATTACAACCACATTCCTCATCCACGCGTGGGCACGATTGGACGTGGAAGGTGTTTTAACACTCCGTTAAGGCCACCTTCCCTTTTTTCACTCCATCGGGGCGTGAGGAAACAAAGGACCGTGCCAGCCGGGGAGATTCTTAGATGATTCCCCCGTCATCACCACCATCATCAGAAGCATTATCATAGTAATCATCACACCTCGTGGAAAGCATCGCCTCGGCTTCTTCAAGCCTCTCACGACCTTATGAATTTTAAAGCCCTTCTCGCAGGCATCTTTGTTGTAGCCGCTTTTCTCGGTTGTTTGCATCGTAATTTCTTCCATCAAAGATTCTTTTTTCCTAGTTTTGCTTCAGGACTGGACGTTATATACATTTGTAGTATTTCTTTGTAGCGGCTATATTACGATGATGTTGCACCATCTGAAATATATATTTTTTTTACTTTTAGAATTTGTAAGACTCTTCCTTCGTAGTATTTCGATGCCTGTAACTCTACTGCACATCACCATTGCATTCTTTTAAATCCCAGCATTTAAGAAATTTACAATGGTTTGATAGCTACAACGGCTAGACCCAGCCAGCAACAGACAAGACTTAGAGAACATTGCATAACAGTGGGGCCATGAAACTGAACGAGGCCTCGGCCTCGTTATCCCTGGAGACTTCGACGCGCGGATGACGGTCGTGAGAAAATCCATATTTTCTTTATTTGTTGCCCCGCACGATCGTCTCGGTAGCATCAATGGAAAGAATGTGGCATGGAGGGGGGAAGAAAGAAAGCAAGAAGAGGGAACATGTGATGTGACATGTTATAGGGAGTTGATGGGTCTGGATTCCATTTTTCGATTAGAGGGCGCCTGGGATGCCCAAGAATGCGGGCTATTTCGTCCAGTCATCCTAGGTGGCTCTATACCTGCTGAGAAAGGTTTTTTTTTTTTTCCTTTCCTTGCCACCTTTTTCACCATATAGAGTGTTAAGACGATCTCGGGGGGGGGGGGGGGGGGGGGGGGGTGNGGGGGGGGGGGGGGGGGGGGGGGGGGGGGGAGAGGACACTATCATCTGTTTACATTACCCGCGGCTTTTAACACGGCAGGTCTCTTTGAGGCAATTCACTCGATAGCACCTTTCATCTCGATCCGAGGCCATAATAACAGCCTTGTTGGTTTTTTTCTTTCTCTCTTTCTCCCCCGTGTCGGCCCAAGAGTGGTTGTTAAAAAGTGGGCTCAAGCCACTCATAATGTGGGCATCGGGCCGTTAAAAGCGCACTGCATCAATTGAATGAGCCATATAAAAAAAGGCTGTCAGCGGGTCCATTAAGAGAAGGCGGTGGGCGGACAAAGGCAAGTGATTGCCTCCCCTTTACGTCGCATTGGAATGTGTCATATCCCCAGGTGTCGTCCGAAGGCCTCGGCGAGGCGATTTTCCACACCATTAACAGATTCCACCCATCTCCTGCAATATCAACATTTTTTCCAGTGTCAATATGTGCCAAGTGCATAACGCGGCCGTTATTCTATAAGGAGCGTCTTCAAAGCTCAATGATTTATTATGCGGATGACAAAGGCACAATTATGGGGGAAAATTTCGCTGCGGTCGAGAAGCAGAGAGGCGAAATGACTGGTGATAATGTTAGAGAGGAGAGGTGCAAGTCAGGTTTCATTATACGGCGGGCATTGTCCGCGACCGCATGGGGTCCGACTCCCCATTACATCTCCCTCGAGCTACTCCAACACTGTATACACATTGCATGGGAGCCGTATAGCGATCGGCACCGAGACTCTGCAGGTCCTTGTTAAAGGCCTTGATTAATCTCCCATCTCGGGTGAGATGGCCCTCCTCCGACGCTCGCCCGTGCGACCAGATATCGGTTTGCGCCGTCACGATGTTATTCTATGGGGGGTGTCATGGAGAGGGGAAAAATGGGGTCTGATCGATGCGTCTGCATATGCTCGCATAATAAGGAGAATATTCGCGCCTCTGCCTCTGCTCGCACCGATGGGAAATACGCCACCTGCTTCGTCCCATTCGATTCCTTTTAATGAGCACCTTGTTTGCTCCTCCTCTTCCCACACACGGGGCGGACGAGTAATGACTCTCCGACGTTGGGTCTCGATCGATGGATTGTTTTTTCCCTTTGCATAATATAGGTGGGAAAGAAATGTGGCATGACGTGTTTGTTTTCTTTTGTCGTCGTGCTGTTCATGTTTTCTTGGTATTTTTTTTTCATCCATTCTTACACACTTCGGAGACAAAGGGTGGCAGAGAGGCGAATCGTGTTCTTGCTACAGAGACTAGAAGAGAGCTAACATGGACTACCCAGAAACTAATGTATTTCACTTCTTTTTTGCATACGAACCTGGAAAATATATATATCATCATATTTACGGGGAAAAAAGAAGAGAGGACCAGCTACAGATCCCATGTGGTGGCACGGCCTGCGCATTCTATACTTTATTGCCCACTTTAAAACGCATTTTATCCAATCTGGCGCGAAAAATCTCTTTTAAAACTTTCCCTATGAATGCAGTACATCCTAATACCCTCGAATGATGTGAATTATCGAGATCGAAAGCACTGCCCGACTTCACAATTCGAAGATTTCTCATTAAAAAAAATGTATGCACGACAATATATCAATATATAAATATTTATAGTCGTGTAATAAAGTTAACTGTTAGGGGCTGATATGTTGACTTTTAATTGGACCGCTATTAGTCTCTTTCACTCATCACGCATCAATTATTTCCACTCGATGGGAGTGAGAAACCCAACTTCCAGGAGCTTGTGTAAGAGAGTGCAGTCACTCGACGAGAAGAGACTGTTGAATTCGCTAATTAGAAATCGTCCTTGTTTTGGTTGAGGGTGGCGAACCGAGAGACAGCTGCGGTCGTGACCCTTCAGCGATTTAAAGCAACTCGATTGAATGAAGCCCACTGGTTGATCGAGTTTCCCCAATAATTTCATTTTCTCCTTTTTACCTCCTTTTGCAGACGTGTGCACGCACAATACAGCACCGTCGGTGAGCAGCATAAACCGGATCCTGCGGAACCGAGCGGCGGAGCGGGCGGCAGCGGAATTCGCGCGATCCGCCCACGCCGGTTTCTCGCTCTTGCCGCCTGGGTTGGGCGGGAGGCTTCCGTGGCCACCCCCGTTGCACTTCCTCTGGCCTCCCGCAGGACCTCCTGGGCATCCACCACCCCACGCCCACATCCCTCCGCTGGGGCTCGCACTCCATCCGCTTCACTGTCCGCCCTTCCATCAGATCTCACACGCGAACTCTTCCTCGCCCGATTCCAAATTCAAGGTCTCTTCAGGTGAGGAATTTTTTCACGAAAATGTGTTAGCAAGGATCGCTTCCCCCGGTGGAAAAAGCACAATTAACACGCAGTACATCGAGCGAAAAAAAGTTAAGACAAAAGCAAAGGGAAAAAAGAAAAAAAAAACATATGCAAACATTAAACATGCTGGCAAACATTAAAGGCTGCCGATATTACTTCGTCAGCATTTAGGGAAGAGATATGCTAAAAGTCTCCAACGTCCCAAAGATATGAGGGCGAAGGGGGGGGGGGGATAAAGAAAACTTCGGGGGTTTGCAACAACAAGCCTTTGTCATCGAGGACCGGAAGGCTTATATTTATCCGTCTTGTGATTGCAGAGGATGGATCGGACTCGACCGGGGAGGACGGGGAAAAATCTGAGGAAAGTTCAAGCGAATCGCATTCCAGGGCCCCTCCAGCCTCCCTCTCGAACGCCCACTCCCACCACCATCACCGCCGCCCCCACCACCACAACCATCCTCCCCCCCAGCTCCCTCCTCCCCCCCCTCTCGTCCCCCTTCACGGACCTCCGTGTCCCTTGGATGCCCCCAAGTTTAGGCGCAATCGGACGACGTTCACCCCGGCCCAGCTGGACGCCTTGGAGAAGGAATTCGAGAAGAGCCATTACCCCAGCGTCGACGTCAGGGAGATCCTCGCCGCCAAGACCAACCTCTCAGAAGCTAGAGTGCAGGTAAGGAAAAAAAATTGATGTCCTACTGAATAATCAAGGTTAATCGATCGACGAATCCGTTCTCGGAATCGCGCGTTTAATCGCTTGCAGTCATTATAAGAGCCGTGTAATTCCGTGGCCGATCTTCTGGTAAACAAGGTGACTGGACAGAGACGCTATTTTCACGTGATATCCTGTTCTTCGTCCTCTTTCAATGCCTCCCATCATGACTCGGCTTTTATCTCGAGTTACGCATCGAGGTGATAATTGCAGCCTTCTTTAATTATCCTGTCGACGAGGAAAGACGTAGAAGGAGGGAGGCTCTTCTCACGTGATGACAATTTTTTCCTCTCCGTTGCCAGACCATCGTGTATCATTCCTGAATCATTCTGTATATTTGCCGAAATTCCTCGCCTTACCACTTGTGTCAACGAGAGGGGCCGTATCGGATCGACCAAACAGCACTAGGAAGGTGCAATTTTTTTTTATGAGACACGCTCTTCCTTGTCTACTGACTTTTCCTGCGACGAAAGCACACTTCCAGGCATAGGTCGCTGACCCCGAATGCCAGACGCGACCCTGTCTGGATTCACATCAACGATGTCTTCGTATTGACATCAAGGAAATTTTTTCCGGTCAACCACTTTTAGACACGTTCTTTCACATGCGAATGTCGAATTTCATCTCTGAACGAAACCAGCTTTTGTTTCATTCGATTAACGTGGCAAACCGAACGCGTCATCCGCGATACGCCTCATAATTTCTAACAGCGAAGTAAGGAGATTTTAATCTTGCTTTTGCTGCTGCGCTGGTGCTTGCGATTGACTAAAGTCCATGTTTCTCTAATCCCAGGTTTGGTTTTCCAACAGACGTGCGAAGTGGAGGAGACATCAGCAACAGAACCGGCTTCGTCTCTTTGGCGACCCTTCGAACCCCCAACAGCAGCAACCGCAACCTCAGCCGGAAGAGGAGGAGGAAGGACAGCCACAACCAGCACGGCATCGGACGCCGCCTTCGCCGATGCGCGGATCGCCGACCCTCACGCCATCGCCAAGTCCTCCACCGCCGACCGTGAAGATGGGCGGGGCCAACAGTGCCTTCGCACCACCCCCGAAACGCACTCCCACAAACGGCCCTGAGACCTTGTAATTTCCCATTGTGATTGTTGGATCTTATTTCTCGTTGAACCAAAGAATCTCTTCGGCTGTAGACCAACGATGACCGTGCCGAGGATCTCGATTGCATTCCATTCGTGTTTCCCAATGCATTGCGTGACTTCATGACCTTTTTTCACCTTTTTCTCTGTCCCCTTATTTATTCTTTCGCTTTCATTCGGCTGTTTTCCGAGCTTGCAAATAAAACATATCTTGACATTTGTAACGAGAAGTTTCTCCTTCCCCCTTCCCCCACCCTTTCCCTTACGAGGGCTTCCGGAGGGGGTATTAACAAGCAGGAACATCAAAGACTCAGGGAATTATGATGCCTTGGGTATATCTAAACCTAAAGCTAAACACCATAAATTTCAAGCAAAGCATATTTGCTTGCAAGACTTGCATGCAGGATGATCCTGACAGCTACAACGGGGGAGGGGGACCCAAATCCGACAAGCAGTTTCAAAACCATGCAGCACAGCAAACGATCACAAGCGATTCCTATACTGCATCATTTCTTCATACGTCCGGAGGAACACTGATCGATTGACAACACTGCTCGCCTAGAAAAGTGCTGGTGCTCGCGTACTAGGCAGGTCCTCAGCGGCATCGGATTACGATTCGGGGTTATGGAAATTCCCACTTCACAGCATGTTGCCAGGAGCATTGTTAGCATGCAGGTGCATCTCCTCTCACCGGGAGGCGCTTTAGGCCTAGCCTATAACGTTACCCCAATCTAAAGACCTATCTATAGCTGATATCGAGTTGATTCTGCTGACCGGATCGTCATTAGTCAAGTTGGCGGCTACCCAGGGTTCCCCAAGGCGTGAATCATTTTCTTCTGCTTCTGCCCCGAGAGGGAAAATGATAATAATAATATGCAGCTACTGTTCAGTGGGTTCCCCGCCGAGTCAATCAAGAATTCATGCGTTTCATACAACGATAAATCCCGGCAAAGACACATTCGCTGCACCGCGGAGGGGGATTCTGATATCCGCACGCACAAATCATGGATCTTCCAAGTCTCTTTTTTTATTATTATCTTCCCACCGCCTTTAAATGCCTGCCTGCCGTGCATATCTAATGCTCTTCCCAGATTTATGTCCCGCATGCACACTGGGATTGCATGCGCGTGAAATTCCAATGCCACAAGGTCTACTGCCTGGAATCCTATCAAAATTATTGATATTGTTATACGTGCGTACACGTTCATTTCTTACATAAAGAGGCGTGGCGGGGATGCGAGAACCCTCTAATTATGGACAAAGGGACGGGAAACGTTCAGAGGTAGGAAAATGATATTATTTATCCCTCTTCTCTAACACCTGCCTCCTGAAAAATATCGACGATGACGACAATATGAGGGGGAAGGGAAAACACAAATTATCGGCCTCGTCTAATGAGACATCATGAATCTGACGGAAGTGAAGATTGGACCTTTGGATATATGGCCCAAGTAGCTGCAGTTGGAGCAGTGTGAAGAGGGACTCAAAAACGCGTCCAGGTCTCTGTAGCGTAGGCTTCTATAGTGGAGGCATCTACAGCATAGGTCTCTATAGCACAGGTCTCTATAGCGGAGGCTGGGTGCATCGGAATGGCCCAAGGGGGAGATCCGCGAGGAATTAACCACTCAAAGGCCGTTTATCTGCGTATCCCGAGTCAGCATTTTTGCCCCTTTTGGTCGGACACAATATCGGGCGTGATTACTGCAACACGGGGAAGGTTGACAAGGAACAATCCAAGTCATTTAGGGGATTCTTCACGCCCGCCGTGAGACGTGCACGCACCTTTCTTTCTTCCTCTCTTTCTTTTGAAGAACCCACCTTAGGTTTTTTTTTTTTCTAAAGCAAACCTTTTCTTTGGAGATAACCATCCTCTTGTCATGCCAGGTCACCAGGGTCCATATAACTCCTGTTTGAATTCCCCGTGAAAGGAATTGCCGAGCAATGCCTGCCTTTCAATCCGGGGATCCACGTTTGCCGAGGCGGAATTTTTTCCCTTCGGTTTTCTATTAAAGGCCAGAGCTTCCTAGGAAGACGGTGTTTAATAAAACGAGAGGCGTTGACTCGGGATGAGAAATACGAAGGCCTTTATCGGGGGTTAACATCAGGAGATCTCCATTCCCCGTGATAAATACGGGCCCTGATGATGCTCGATCCCCCCTCGCTTAACGAGCCTCGGCACGCGAGGGACCCCAGAGCCCGGCCGCGAATGAATATCGCTTCATTTCGCACGCCGTTTTCCCCCTTCGATTCCACGAAATCGCTGCGGGGACTTTGAAGGATCGGGCGGAATTCCTCATCGCGATTAACGGGATCTTCGTCGCCTTTCGTGACCTCGCCGAATTTCAACATTCCGCTTTTCCTAGCGTCTGCATTCGTTCGTTGCTTCGGAATGGAAAATCCCGACGAAATGGAAAATTCAAATTTCCACTGGATCCTTCTGCCATTTGTCCGGTGAAAGATTTCGAGTCCCACTCGCACCAAAGATTAAAGTCAACATGTATATGGGATAGGTCGAGGTTTTCCCCTATTTTTTTTGTGCACGAAGTTATCACCCAAAGTCATGCAGCTGACCAAAGAGTCGTGATGCAGATCCTACTGCACGCCCACGGTGTGGTTCAGAATTCTGTTCTTTTTTTTGCTTTTTTTTCTTCACTCCCCCCCACGACGATATTTTCTCTCCAAAAGCTTTTCCATATACTGGCTGCACGAGTACATTGTAATATTCTTCAGATATGCCAGCTTGAAACAAGGGAAATGTTTAATCCGAGCTGTAACAATCTCAACTTCGGTCATGTTTCTTCGCACGTGAGACATTTTCACTGTGCCGATAATATTATCAATCAAAATATGTTCAAATTAAACAAATTCCTCATATGTATCAATGTGAAATGTTTCTCAGATATTACGACGCAAGCAGATTTATTCTACGTAGATTACCACGTGTCCCTTATTTTTTTTGCCCACCTTGCAGAAACGTACTCGTACGCTCGTACCCTTGTACTGAGTGTCGATCGTGTGGATCCTCCACCTTCGGGAGGCGGCAAAGGATCATCCGCTGCAGCGGCAGAGGATCATCCGCTCCCGTTTCTGCACGATTCGCTCAAGACAAATGGAAGAAAGAGGTGCATACGCGTGTATGTATAGAGAAGTGTTGGGTGCGTGGACCCCCTGTGGGTGAGGGTAATCGGTCTCGCCCCTATACCCCTCACAGGGAAGGTGCACATCTTTCATTATCTGATTATACTCATCATCCCTCCCAATATGATTCATGTCACCCTCCCGCGCACTCGGCATTCCACGAGACCACGGATGGGGATCCGCGATCCGAATCACTTGCGGCACGAAGCGCTCGTTTCTTTCGTTTCCTTCACGCTTCGTATTTCGAATTTGCATTTTTTCGTTCATTTGCCGTCAAATGAAATCGGAAGGCTTCGGCCCTCCGCCGTTCCTGCCCTCAGACCCCCATGCTACATGGTGCTGTCTGCGTGATGAATGGGTGATGGAATTGCGTTTGGAGGCGGGGGTCCCGAAAAGTGGAAGGAAAAGGAGCCGGTACGAGGTGTTCATTGTAATTTCAGCCTTCTTGGCGCGTGTGGAAGAAGGAGAAAATGGAGTCCATTCATCATGGAGATAGGGGAGCAGGTCCACACCTGAAGATTGAGGAGGATTATTAATGAGGCATTTGTCACGATGAGACAGCTCCAAAGAGATTTTATCTCCATCGAGGGGGGAGGAGAGGGCGCCCCTCTGTTTCAAAACGCCCACTCCCTAATTGCTCATCTGGTTCCATCATCGTCCTCATCATCGGCGTCATCATAAACTCTTTTTTTTTTTCTCGCCTCCTCTGGAATCCGCGACGGTCACGATTCGCCCTCCCTTGTTTCATTAATTGAAAATTATCGACCAATAAGAAATATTCCATTCCCATTGATGCACGAGAGACGGCTGAGGGCGATGCTCAGGGCCTGATGCCGAAGTGGAGGGCCCATTATTTTCGGGTGGTCTGACTCATGGAGACTCCATTACGAGAGTCAAATGACATGGAATTGTTTCTCAATCTTCCATGGAATTCCTTGTCTTGCCTCCGGAATCCAATTAATTTAACGAGACTGGGATATTGGATTGTCACGGCCTTCGCGCCAAGGGCTGTTTCAATGGAGCCAACTTGCATCACCCTTGTACAAAAGGCTTTGAAAGCGATCGAGAAGAGGAAGAGGAGTCCGCACAAATATGTCCGTTTGTGTCTTTGGAATTCGAGAGGAAAATGACGATTTCACGGTCGGGTCGCAGGGATGTTCGAGCGGGAATTTCGATTTTCTGCGTTCTCTGGTGGCTATCTGGGGGAAAGGCAGACGGGTGAGACCAGCACGGTCTAGAGCCGGTGGACCGTCTTTCTGCTATCCTCGCGGACGCGAGATCCAGAAGGGGAGAGGTCCTAGGAGACAGGGGAGGTTCCGGAAGGTATGGAGGTTCCAAGGACGTTTCCAGGGCATCTCTGGTGAAGCTGAAGTGGGGTGGGGTTGGTGGGACGGCAGAGCACGGTGAGTCATTGCTTACGTTCTTCCCGTCGTGTGGTGGTTCCGCACACATGTAACCTCTCCGGGGCTCCAATTACGTCTTCTTGTCCTTCGTGATCCTCGTGCAAGGGGTAGTCATCCCACGGTGCATGTCAAACAACTCTTCACCTCTATTTTTCTTCCTGTGTCTTCTCCATCTCTTCTTCCTACCCTTTCTTTCCATCTTCCTCTTTCTTTTCCTCTTCCCGATGCTTGCAATTTTTTTTTTCATTTCGTCCTTTTACACCACGTGTGCCTCCTACTTCGGGTCTTCTCTTTGCACTTCTTCCTTTTCATCTCTCAATCCTCCATCTCTTCCTTCTCATTCCCTCTTTCCTTCTCGTTTTCCACCTTCTTCTTCTCTCTCCCTCCGTCTTTTGATTTCAGAATAACTCCTTCATCTCCTTCTTCGTGCTTGCGATTTTCCCGGAAGACGATCTCAAGAGACGGAAGAATCTTCTGCCTCTTCCTGTTTTCCGTCCTCTTAATTTCTTTCCCATGCGAGAGAGATGGCGCGAACCAGCCGGGGCTCTGAGCCCAGGATCTGGCTGAAGTCACCAGCTGGTCGTCTTCCAACGGTTGTACTGGGGATGTCATCCGAGTCCGAGGGGATGGCAGGCGGGTCCACAGCAGTACCGTTGTCGTATGCCTCGACAGTCTCTGCTTGTAAAACATCGTCGCGTCTGTCTCCACTTCCTTTTCCAATGCTTCTAATTCTTCAAAAAATCTTATTCTTCCTCTGATTAACTGTCGTCCTCGTTGATTGCGCGGGGCTTGGATTTGGTGAAGTCGTCTGGTTCTCTTCGTCCTCTTTTGGGGAGATCTTCAATTTGGCATCTTCTTGGCGGCCTTGCTACAAGACATTTCACCACCACCAACAAGATTCCCTTTGGTATTCTCTGTTGCTGCGTTTTCCTCAGGTTTCGTTTTGTTCTCCTTCGGATTCTTCTCGGGGAGGCACAAGATGTAGTCGTCGTTCTCACCCTTTCCTCTTGACCCTGGGTCGCAACAGTGGATGTTCTTAATCCCTTTCCGGCGCTCTCGATAGTGATTCCTGGGGAAGCGACTCTGGGGTCTGTCTTGCCTCTGGGGTCTGTCTTGCCTCTGGATGCTTCCGTCAACGTGCTTTCTCATTGCTCCTCTGTATTCTCCTTTTTCTTGACCACGTGACGCTGACCACTTTTGATTACAGTTTCTCAAGTTCCAGGATTCGCTTGCCCCGTGTCACTCTCATCGAGCCCGAGTTCTGCCCCGTTCCTCGTAGAGAGGAAGATGACATACCTTCCTCCCCTTCTGGATCGGTCGTTTCCTGTGGACCGTCGTCATCATCCTCTTGGGTTTCACGCCTTGCTTCGTTTTCCTCACATAGACGATCTCTTCTCCATCGCCTGCGATGTAGGACAGCTCCAAGACCATTTCATATTTCTTTGCTCTCTCTTTACTCGAGATCGCGAGACGAACGGTTCTATGCTCTTTTCTGTCTGGCAGTCCAACGCCAAAAAAAGTTTCGCATCTCTTCGTCTTTCCTATCTTGGGTTTCGTGAGGTCGGAAATAGGTGGATGTGACGTTAGGCTCAGATCCGTCGACGGTCACGATCGCCCGGTCGACTCCCTCATCAGCTGCAGAACCAATTTTCGATCTGGTCGTGATGGAAGGGGCGATCGGAGTGGTGGGAACTAGTACGTTCTTGGCGTCTTTCCTTCTTTCCTTGCACTTCTTCCCGGTTCCTTCCATTTTCTTCATCTAGGGTAAAAGACCCAGTGATGGGTTAAGGTCGGATACTCAGTGATGGGCCACGTCGCAGGAAAATTCCAAAAACTAGGCATTTGTTCCATGAACACCTCTGAAGTGTGTATGTGCTTGAATGCTGCTAGCCTATGCCACAACAGGGGTAGGCGTGCTATGGAAGCTTAGCTGTTGGAATTTTTATGTGCTGTGGCCCATCACTGGACCTTTTACCCTACATCAACTTTCTTGAGGGTTTGATGGAGGTTTTTACCACGATTTTCTGGTCATGCGTGTCCTCGTTGCTTCTCTCTACGCCGCCGTCATCAGACTCCAGTTTCCATTCTGGTTTCTCCTACTTCATCTTCTTGCTGCTTTTTGTCCTGTCCGATTTGTGGGTATTCTTCCAATTCATCCACTTCGCGTGCAGACTAGTAACTTTTGGTAACTTATAGTTACTTCTACAATAGCGACATGGGAGACTGTTCCTTTTTTTCGGTCTTGCCTTTCTTGACTTTCTTCTCTTGACACTCTCTTTCGTTCACATCTTCATTCTCGCTATGCGAACGCTGTCGTGCCAGTTTGTGTTCTTTGAACTCATCGCAAGCTCTAATGGCTTCTTGTCGGATGAGTCCTTTTGGCAACTTTTTGACCTTGCGTTCTTCGGAACGGGTTATCGTCTTATACTTCCGAGAAGTCTCCTGATGTCCTTCTTCCTCTTCCTCTGCTTTTTCTTCTTGCGTTTCTGTTCCCATCTCTTTTACATTCCTTTCATTTCCCTTGTTATCCTTGGTGATTCCGGGTTTTATTTTGGCAAACTCAGTTTCGCATTCCTTCAACTTGGTCTCCGGAAGTAGATTAAGCACTTCCTCAGATTCTAAAACCTGTTTTTCTTTTTGCTTTCTCTCTTCTCCCTCCTCCGGTTCTATCTGGTTCCGTTTCTCCCTCCTCTTCCGATTTTGGAAAAGAGTTTTTCTCCTCTAGGCCCATCTTGGGGTCTCCCGAGGCTTTCGTCTCGGCCTTAGCTTCTGTGGTTTCTGCATCGGTCAAGATCTGCCTTGCAGTTGTTCTCAACGCTGCTGGTTCTTCGGTCGTCCCACAAGCAGATCCGACCCTGATGGTCAACTTTATATTCCGATTCGGATCTGGACAGGAATTCTGTCGAAATTGTTCTTTAGAAAGTCCCGAAAATGTAAAAAAAAAAAAAACAGCGATAAAGGCTTGGGGGCTCGAATCGGACCGCTCGGAAAGGTTCTCTGTCCGCTCTGGCGCGGCTCGAAGGGCAATCGATGTTTCGCCCGGTGGAATCCCAGAGGATGGCCGTGAGAGGCTCTGCGGTTTGAGCTGGATTTGAAAATCGGAAGCCCCAGAGGCTCCCGATTCTCGTTCTGCTTGTTCTTCAATCCCAGGGTCGGTCCGAGTTTGAGGGTTAGGCGCTGCTTCGTGTCCTCAAGGACGAGGCCGAGCCTCCCCTGTTGCCGAACGAAGTTCAGTCCTGAGATGGATACCTCCATCTCCTCGTCGTGATTTCACGCCCCGTCCTCCCGTCGGCTGCGTTCGTGGCAGGAACAGTCGTTCGGCACTGGCTCGGGCTGGGACGCGGGAGGACCCATGCGGCGACCCTGCTGGATCTCAATTTGAGCAAGGTGACCACCCTCCTCTCTCGCATTCCGAATTCTCTTCGTTATCCCCCGTTTCGGTTGACCTGACACTTTGCTCGATTCTTCCTCCCTCGAATTTTGAGTGGATTTCCTCGAGCTCAGCTGGCTTTGAGGCATTGTCACGACTTCGTGTGGCTGGGTCTGAAACTTCTCTCGATTCATCTCTTCTTTCTTCGTAGGATTACTTGGAGGGATCTTGGAATGTCCGAGAATATATAGGGGAAGGTGGGGCAAAATTGATTTCGGATTTCGGAAAATTGCCAAAATTTAGTACCAAGGAGTTGGCGTAGCACGTTGCAGATTGGTATGCGGTACCTTTCATGTCTTGCCTACGACTACGACTCAACTTCATCGCGAAATCAGCGACGGTTTTTTCCCCCCGATAATTCTAAAATATAGTGTCAAATACCCCGTTTTGCCCCACCCATGGGGCAAAATGGGGTGCCTATGCGGGGCAAAACGGGGTGCGCTTCCAAATATTGTTTTAAAAAGTTATTATTCATAATACATGCCTTCTTAGATAGGTCACAGAACAGAAACATCAATGAAACTTTAATGGTAAAATAATTTTTGCTTGAAATTGTTATCCATGTATTAATCTTAGATGCAAATTTACAGATGTCACAGAAAAAGTCTTCATCCGTGTCGCTATCGATGCCTGCACGGCCGTCATGAGCCGAATTTCGGTAACCCAACCTTCACTGGGCTTTGAGCGAGAGAAAGAATCTGAACAGTAACCCATCGCGTCAGCCTGAGCCTCACCATTGTAATGAATATTCCAGCAAGAGGAGAATATATATATAGAGCCTCTATATCGCCCCGTTTTGCCCCATCAGCACCCTCTATTTATAAGACACAGTCAAACAAAAGGTGAGTGAGCTATGAAAAAAAGTATAACTTCATGTTCACATGTTCACCTTCAGCAGAAAAAAATATTGGACGCTTCCAATGTTCCCATGTTACTTTGTTTCGCTTATGAAAAACTCGAAACAAAATAAGAAAAGTTCACATTTTCTTATTTTGCTCCTTGTGTGCTTACAAACTAATTTAGAGAGCGTCGCTGTGCCTGAAAATTTGCACCGGTCGTGGGCGGTTATAATAGGGTAAATAGCCGATACATGTCGCGTATAGTTTGGTTAAAATCTGAGTTGCCCCGTTTTGCCCCTCGCCCCATTTTGCTCAACCTTCCCCTACATTTGTTGTTAAGACGTAACTTTTCTCTGATCGATATGATGCAGTTGACGCTTTCGAGTCCTGCGGTGGTTTGGCTGCCTTGACTTCTCTTCTGTGACAAGAAAGGTGATGTTTGGCAGGACTCGGTTTCACTATGGTTGGAACAGCAGTTCTGTTCGTGCTGGGTTCCAGCCGCGATTCGTCAGAGTCTTTGAGTCAAGCATCTTTGGCAGTTCCTCCATAACCTGGGATTTGATGCCAGGGCTCAGATGATAATCCCGGGGATCCACTCTTCCGGTTGTTTCAAATGGGACTCCTCCTCTTTAACTTAATTTGCAAATACTTCGACCAATTCAAGCTCTTGTGAGGCGTCTTCTGATCCAGTTAAATATTGTTCTTCATAGAATGCTAGGGGACCTGTGATAGAGTCTTGATCCATGTGATCTCTGAACTAGCATCTCACTTCAAACAAGTTTAGTTTTTTTCCATAAATGATGAATATA
>CAJPEV010005316.1:0-15618 GCA_905338385.1 Darwinula stevensoni
GACATGCAAAATATGCCCAGCACATAATAAATAGTTGACTGTGATATTTAAAAAAAGCAAGCTGAAGCCGATTTCGCTAATAATAATAAACTAAGAATGGCAGAATGTATTCATATGGAATGTAGACTAGGACAAACTTGTAGCTGTGTCTTTCCTCTCCCTCTAGGTGATGATACTTGAGGGCTTCAATGAGAAAGTCCTTGCATGATGAATGTGTCCTCATGAGCGGCTCTGACTCCACCCGATGCACCTGTAATCGCATTCAGAGTCGAGCAAAAACACGATCAACTAATGATTTCATAAAGCATATCAATTGAAATTTTCCAGAAAAAACCATCACCAGCAATCAGAAGGAATGAGGTTAATGGACTCTACAGAATTTCTTTGGAGGAAACTATATGCAATGTTTCTCTTGGCCATGAGGATGGTTCATAATCCTAACATTACATTTCAAGAGACATCTCTTCTTTGAATTTTCCTCCCATGACTGACCTCCCTTTCTATACAATACCGCTAATGAAACTGCATTGGGAACCCAGTTCATACCAAAGAGTCCAAGAAAGTGAGTGGAATTTACCATACTTGTCACAACTAGAAATCAAAGTTTTTCAGAAAGTCTTGTAGCTACATATTTCCCTTTTCACAGGAGGCCAACTTTGGGAAGATCCAAAATCCGAGCAAGGAATTATTTTGATAAAGGATGTTTCAATCAGCAGTTAACCTCATCATTCTTGGCTAGACAAGGGGTAGAAGCTTATACAAAAAAGTGGGAAAAGAAAGACAAAACTTACAACAAATTCCTTGGACATGAGAGGGAGGCGGACGTGCTCGATGAGCCTCACCGTATTGGTCTCCCGGTTCGGAAGGTCATGCTTCAACCACTGCATCACACACTCAAACACCTGCCATATAATTCAAGAGCAGTGTTATGAAAATACTCTGTCTAATGAGGTGGTTAAATGTGGTGGCTAAAGAATTAGCAGAGAATTTCTTAGTTTTGATAAATTAAAAGCTTAAGTATTGAGTATTACACAAGATGTTTGGGCATGCAAAATGTTCCACAGAGAGGAATTTTGGTATTTTGGGCATTTCTAATGGTCATGAGTGGTTCAACTTGAAGACCTTGGTTTATGATTATTTTACTTGTCTGATGAATTCCCCACAGCACATGAGCAAGTCAACATCCATTGTGAGAGAGGTTTTATACATCACACAAACCAAACCTTATTCCCTGAAACTGATTCTTGTGGGGGTTGGTGAGGACATTGATTTCTGTAACAGTTAACAGTAACATTAGTTCTGTAACAGTAACATTTCAAGAGTTTAGATTTTACTCAATACTTTACGACAGTTTTCTGAGTGTGTGACTACAATTAAACACAACTTCGTATCGTCCTTAGTGACGTATCAACTTCTCTAGTCAGGTTTTCGTTCCGTTATCAGGTCAACCACTAGAGATTTATAGAATAGACCCAAACTGGAACTCTACTCTTAACTTTGCCAATTGATCAGCATATTACAATTATTTAGTGACATCGAGTTTAGATTTTATTTACAAATAGAATACCTCAACATCCTGTGCTCAAGCTTTATAGGGTTTTATACCTTTAGAGATGAGATATCAAATTGAGCAAAGAAAAAAGCCCTCCAATGGGATGTTAATTGTGGCCCTATAATTTTATGTCATGAAATTCAATCTGTTCATTTTTCGAGGGAAAAAAAAGATACATTCAAACATAAGTCTTTACAGGCTGGTACTAAAAAAAAAAAAACAAACTTAGATACAAAACTTGACCAATAATCTGATTTTTTCCAATGGAATATGGTCTTATATTCTAAAACATCTCATCAGACAACTGCAAGTAACAGGTTCAGGGGAAAGGAGACCTTTTCTTCAGAGGGGATGCGAAGTCGATCGCTCGAAATGAGTTGACACACTTGCTCCACATCCAGGCTTAGGAACTCCTCCTCATCACAGACTTCCCTACAGAATAGCAATTTTAAAAATTATAATAAAGCAAGCTAATTGAGTTTTAGGATGACAGATCAGGTAATAACAACTTATATTCTAGGGAACAGGTCATTGAGCCCAATATGGTAACTGGGAAAGAAAAACTCACGAAAAATGAGTCTCTGCAAAGGCCTCAGCAAGGTGAAAGAGTTCACTGCATGCATGTAGATCAGCAAAGGCCCTGATTCCAAGGCAGTTTGAAGGATGGAGCTGGGAAGCCAGGAAATCAGAGCATGCGTTGCGAACATCGGGAAGCTGAAGGAGATTTGCAGCTGGCAGGAGGGTCTATCAACAACATTGGAAGAAGAAATTTTATCAGTGAACAAGATTGCAAAAACATGATCATGAACTTTCTATCGTTAAATGTTTAATATCCTTCTTGAACAGATGACATGGCATAACTTAATTTAGTTTATCTAAAAGTATGAGTTACCACAAGAGGTGACAGTAAAGGAGATGAGAACTGGCATTGAATGGGATTCATAATTGTTTACATGAAGTTAGGACTATCTCACCCTAATTGCAGCCAATTTTCCCACCCATCCATTGCCACAGCCTCTCAATTTTTATCTTTCAGGGGGTTACTGCCACTCATTTCAAAGATTAATATTTAATATGGGATTAAAGTGTGCAGGTTTTCTTACCCTTATGACTATTATTCATTCACCTGATTTTTCAGATTCTCATTCAGCCATCATGAAGGAGATTTAATACAATTTTTGGTACCAGGTAGACCATGCCCTCTATGGCAAAGCAAAAATAAAAACTCCAACATCTACGAATAATAAACTTGCCTGGACATTGTCTTCTGTGACGTGGATCTTTGAGGAGTAGATGTAGTCAACCAGAAGTTCCAATGCACTCCCTTCAACCTCTCTGATGGTAACCCGATCTTGACTTCGCTCCTCAAAGCCATTGAACATGGCATAAAAATATGGACTGCAAGCTGCCAAAACCATCTTGTGTGCAGGGATCTTTACATCATCTGCTTCCAGGATCACATCACAGAGTAACTTCTCTCTAAATATGGAAAGAACATCAATTTTGTAGTTTCCCCCATGCATATTTGGGGAGAAGCAGAAAGACTAAGCCCATTCAAAGGATAAACAAACTCACTTTCTCATGAGATTCATGGTTTCAAATGCCTTGGGGGCATGTTGTGCATTGAAATATGGGGACTTTTCCCTAGTGAATGGTCTGGCTCCTGGCTGCTTCTGGGAACTCTCATCCAAGGAGCTCTGAGACACGTTTCGGAGTAGCAATCGCCTATTGAAGAAATATATTACAGTAAATGAAGGAGAATGAGGCAAAGCAAAGTGGAATTTGAGCTAAAGTAATGACATTACACCAAGACCAGAATTGTAATGCAATAGTCCAGGAAACAATTTTTCAATGCCATACATTTGTAGTGCTGACAAAATGACAAGTTGAATTATTGCTGACTTTTATGAAATATTAATGGCCTAGGACTCTCTTGAAGGCATGGCCTTCACAGAAATACTCCTCCTTTGATGAAGCATCTATGGAAACACTAATTTATTACAATTATGCAAATCAGCAGAATTGGCAAGGCAAGAATTACTTCATTTGGGAAGAACTAGGATCTTTAATGATTCAAAAGGAAGACTTTATGAAACTAAAATGGAATTAATCCAGATGATTTCACTTTCATAACATGAGCAGGATCATTCAAACTCTTTGAAAGATGAGCTCACCCAGGGCTTCCACTAACAGAAGTCCGTGAAAGGGAGTTGACAGCAGAAGCTTCCCCACGGGAAGCCTCAGTCCGGGAATTCATGTCCGATGAGCTCATGCTGGGATCGTCAGATAGGGTGGTGCTAAAGTGGAAGCTACACTTGTGGCAAGAATTTAGATCTGCTGAATATGACTGCAGGTATCCACAGACTCTATGGTGAGGCCATATACCCACTTATGCTCTTCTGAAGCCTGCTGTTCTTGAAATGGGCTTGGGATTATAGGCCTAGTTCCTTGAAGCTATACTGCAGGAGGCCTTCTACTCGTGTCACCTCATCTATATGGTACAGTAGCACAATTCAACCTCTATCTTCTGAAGCCTGCTGTTCTTGAAATGGGCTTGGGATTATAGGCCTAGTTCCTTGAAGCTATACTGCAGGAGGCCTTCTACTCGTGTCACCTCATCTATATGGTACAGTAGCACAATTCAACCTCTAAAAGTTTTTATGAAGAACTAGAATATGCCCGGCAGGGGGGTGTGTACTTTCAAGGGTCATTGTTTTGCCATGGATATAAAAGTCGAGCTCTCTTCATAGCTAATAATAGCATTATGTAGTTTAATGTACTTCATTATGAGTAAAATGCCTCAGAATCAAATTAATGTGAGCTACCTCTGCAAAAAAAAATTCATAAAATAAAGCCACACTGACAGTTTTTACCAAAAAAAAGTAGCAAAAAGCAATCAGGGACCCACAATACACACTTAAACATCATGAGGCACCTTTTCCAAAAAGTGGGCAGAGGTGTTGAAAAACTTCAATGAGGAAAGACCAAGGCTTTTGAAGGATATGACAACTGGCACCTCAAACCAACGAAGTGAGAAAAGAAAGGAAAAAAAGATGGGGAGATGCATAAAAGACAGAGGGAGAACATGAACTGAATAAGAGGAAGATAAGATTGATATGGTATATGAAGCTGCTCATGTTTTCTTCTTAGTTGATTCTCCAAATAATTATGTGAATTTTGAGAAGTTGGTGAGTGACTTATAATCCCAACCAAAATTATAAGAAAAACTGGGGAAACATTTAGAGTTGACTTACATCATTAATGCCTGTGAGTGCAAATACACAACATGCAGAATGGAATGAATGACAGACTAAATGCGATGGGAAGGGGAGGTTTCATTGAAGCATGTTGAATGAAAAAAAGTTGAAGGGCTGCCAAGCTCCTCTATCATTTCTACTGTATTTCGTGGGGAGAGGATGTCCCTCATTAGAGAATAGACAAGGCAATGGAGTCGCTGATAAAGGAGATATCAATGACTTTCACACTTAACCACTCTGAGGTTCTAACAGGAAATTCTGAATCTCGCCAAAAACGGAGCAACGTCACTTGTGAACTAAAGCAGTTTATGCCTCAACGACACTGACTGCAAGCGAGCAGAAGCAATCACGCGGGGCCTAGCCAAGCCTACACCAAACGTTAAGCCTGTCAAGGACATTTGGCCTCGTCAAGGGGGATGTACCCAGCCTAAGATAAGCCTTCCATGAATACTCTACATGCCTAGCCCTAAGCAAGCGCAGATCAGTGAAGCCCTACCAAAGCACAGAATATCGATAATGCATGGCCTCTCGTCAGCAATAAAGGAGAGCAGGGCGCGCGAAGACCTCTAAACTCAACAAGTAAACATCGTGAACAACGTAAATGGACCAGCTGCATCGAAGGAGCCAGCCCTGTGGCTTGTGGATTAGGGACCTCATCGGTCGGAATCTTCGTCGGTCCTTCTCTGTCATCCCGCAATTTATCAGGAGTCTCCCGCGGGACTCTTTTCCACCTGTAGCACCCTCTCAGCAAGTCCTTTCAAGTGGAACACCCTCTCGGGAAGACACCTCTCCACTCAAAATAAGAATCCGCACAATATTACAATAATCTGACTCATCCTTTAATCTCAGTTCGACCGAATAATCAGCCTCGTACAGACCCCGTTCGCGATGCCTTGTCATAGGAATTGACCCGACCACAACTCTATGACATGACGGCTCCCATTCCGCCTGAGTATGACTCACGTGGTTTTCTCACTGTCAGGACAAGGTCGACAAAACTATTATGAATTGCAAATGAACCCATACCACGTTTAATATTATGCATGCCCGAGTCGAGGGGATATCTTCATGAAAGAAGTGACAGACTTATGAGCCTATATTAACGGTGGTGTGGATTCATTTCCATATTGTTAACGTGGGATTAAAAGATGACCGAAGGGAGCCCTCAAGCTCTAAGAGCAAATCAAGATCCCGATCCCTCATCGAAACCACTTGGGTCATTCTCCGAGGCATTTCGGTCCTTGAAAGAGTCCAAATACTACGAAGAGCCAGCCAAGCCATCGGATGAAGCTAACTCCGGGCCTACCCCTTCGGCAGCGACTCACGCTGCCAGCCTGAGCAGAACTTCCGCCAGCGCTGTTGTCGTCAACAACCGCCAGGTCCATTAGCAATTGATAACTATCTAAGATTTCTGATGAGTTATTTTACGTAGAGAATCACATTAAATGCTAATAAATGTTCAGAAGAGTGAAAATGTGTAGGATTTTCTTTAATACATCCACAGGAAAATATCCTATAGAATTTATTCTTAAAGGAAATCAATCGGTAGCTGAGGCTTGTGGTTTATCATGTGGTTTTTGTATATAGGAAGGAGATTTCATGGAACATGTGCTTTATATTTCAGGAAGACTTAGGAGTGCTGGTGTGAAACCAGTCATTAGTACATCTCCCAAGTCTAGGTCCAGCAACAGATATTTACTATGCATTGGAGCTTGCTGTGACAAAATATGAGCATATCACAAAATCGTTCTCATACCTGCCTAAAACATGCCTTTTTCCCTAAAGGGCATTTATTAGGTCTTCATCTAAGCCAGGGTGTATTCTTTGGGCTTTGCTAGGCCTATGAGGTGATATTTCCATAAGTCAGCATGTTCAGCAGAAACAAAGGACAATACCTGATACATTTAATACCCTGAGATAAGGTGCTGCTTCTTTCTCAGGATTCTTCCCTACATTTTTTTCCAAGAAGTGGCCTCCAATCTTGCAGAGATGCTTGAGCCTAGGCCCAAATTTGTTTCATCTTGATATTTTTATGCATGAATAATCTGATCCTCCAGTTTCTGAGAAGTCTAAATGTCTCCTTCTAACCAAGTCTCATATGTTTATTTGTTCTGTGCATTTCTGCTAAGAAATTTTATTAAAAAGCATAAATCAACTCATGCTTGTATGTGTATGCAGAGGGGAAACCCATTGCTGAAGTTCATCCGGAGTGTGCCATGGGAGTACGGGGACGTCGTTCCGGACTACGTGATGGGAACGACCTCGTGCGCCCTGTTCCTCAGTCTCCGTTACCATAACCTCAACCCAGATTACATCCATGATCGACTGAAAGAGTTGGGGAGGCAATTTGCTCTGCGTGTTCTCTTGGTCCAGGTAGAAGGAATCATTGAATTTGTGAATGAATCGAAAAAGCAAGTGAAATGTACAACACCTTCCTAAAGGTTTTCTCCAATTTTCACTGCAGATATATAAAGAAGGTACTCTATGTTCAAGGAAAAAATAAATTTAAGAGCCTCAGGCATCTTAAAATCTTTCAATGAAGATGACTGATATTATGGAAAGCTCTAAAGGAACTACAATAATGAAGGAAAAAATTTAAATTATAAATGGCAATAAATCAACCCAGGCAATAAAGGGTGCACCTGAATTGGCTGGGTTGGTTAATTTCAGGTTCCATGAAAAGGCCTTAAACTGATATCTGCTGGTCTTCCATCATCATTTCTTTCTTTCCAATCCTTTTGGCATATGTTTCTCTTCTCTTTAACTCTCCCCAAGATTTTGTCATTTCAGATGTTTTTGATTTCATGAAAGGAAATGGTATACAAAATCAAATTCAAATCAGTCAAACATTTTTTATTATTTCAGTCAGAGCTGGCTCATAATGTTCTTGGATTCTGCTAGGAACTGCAGAAATGGAAATCTTGCTTGTGGAGCAAACTATGCACAAAATGATTTTTTATTTATTTGAATTCTGTTGCTGAATTGAGTGTTTAGGTATGATGGACGAATCATGGCTTTTAATATTGTTTTGATTTCTACTCATTGTCGTTTATCAATTGTTGATCGATTCAAAGAAATAGATGTTTTACTTCTCCATTAACTGAGAATTAATTAAGAGATTTACACCATATGGAGGATGGCATACCTCATATGGTCTCAACAAAGTTTTTTATTTTCCTGAAGGGAATGTTTAAAAAAATAATAACATGATGGATGAACATGGATGTTTCAACAAAAAATTCAAATATATCTTTTGGTCTTTCCTGAGGTTGATATCAAAGACCCACACCATAGTTTGAAGCATCTGACCCAGATTTGCCTGCGTGCTGATATGACCCTGATGTTGGCCTGGTCTGCAGAGGAAGCAGGGAGAATCCTGGAGACCTACAAAGCCTTTGAGCACAAACCTCCTGATCTCATCATGGAGAAACAAGACAATAATCCCCTCTCCAGGGTGAGCAAGAGTCCAGAATGCACGTCCTATATTGCTTTGAAGTAGCAATACATGGCAAAAATTTTTCCAAGGGATAATCAAAGTTGCTCTAGAGTGGGATAATTCTTCCTTTGACTCATTCCTTAATTATTCATGCTCTGGCATGCATTGCAAGAGAGCATTCTCTAGGGACATTTACATTTTGTTTTGTTAATTATTGAGTGTTGATTGAGGAGTTCTGAGGGAAAGAGACACAATTGGCAAAATCCCTTTCCTCCTTATCCATCCCAAGAATGCTATGAGCTACTGAAGTAAGATTGTGTGATTCAAGAGTAGTTGAAATGTGTCTACAACATGGAGGAAGCAATTTATCTATAGTTCACTATCATTCCATGCACTCTCAATGACTTTTTATCTTTTTTACTTGAGCCCTTTTCCCAGAGGGCCTTTTCAATTTTTGAATACATATTATGTCATTTAAAAAAATTTTATATAATAAGAATTGAGAAATGTCTAAATTTTGAGACATTGTTAATTTTGTGTGCATTTATGTCTATTTATGATATTGCTTGCAAAAAATGTTTGACCTTTCCATCCTGGTATTCACAAAGCATCATCATTTATAAACATGAAGTAAAGAACTTCTTATTGAAAATATGTAATGTCGTAGGTGGTGGATGCGCTGGCGACAGTGCGGTCGGTGAATCGCACTGATGCAATGACCCTCTTGTCCACTTTTGGATCCCTGGAGAAAATCTTGAAGGCTAGTGCAGATGAGATTGCCCTCTGCCCTGGCTTTGGCCCCCAAAAGGCATCTCGACTCCACCAGGCTCTCCATATGCCGTTCAAGCGAAAAACATAACATTAACCTTTAGCTTATTGGGGTGGGGGGGGGGGGTTTAATGAATTATTTCATTAGCTGTTTGAACTCATTTGGTCCAAAACATTCCAATAAAACAGCTATTGAAAAGCAATTGAAATGTATTGTTTGCTATCTGCATTTCCTTCTTCTTGCAGCAAAACATTGGCTACAAGATTATTTCACTTATTGAATTTGTGGTTTTGCTGTATGGGCTTGAATATTGTAGCAATTTCTTCAGCAATACTGTGAATAGACCTATTTGTGCTCATGAGGTGCCTGCAGAGGCTCACGTTGATTCACATCTGATGTGTGGTGATCTTACTGAGCAAGCTGCAAATCTCACTTAGGAAGTTGGTCATAAGGTGCATGACTCTTTAAATGAACTAAGAACCCCTTGAGTCCCACAAGCAAGTCAAAAGGAAATTAAGGAGTGGAATAGGAGAAGCACGGAGACAGACCGAAGCGTGCAACTTCCCACGAGTGGGACTCATTTATCGCCTGCTCGGCATGGTATTCCGCTCGAGTCGCTCTATTGATCTTGAACCATCTTGGATCAGTTGATGCCAGACATCTGTCCAGCTTTTTAGGTCGGCATGAATTCAGCAAGTCATCAGCTCGAATGGAATGTTTCAAGTCTCACCCAGCATAGCAGTACCAGAGTAGAATTTTTGTTCCGATGCACAATCTGTCCGGTGACGATTCTCATCGTCGAAGATCAGAATCTCTTTCTCTTCTCAAGCGTTTCTTGTCACATCGAGATGGGGCCGGTGTTGCACCCGTACCCTTGAGTCCCAACGAGTAACTCTCGTTGCGTTCAAACAGTTCACAGAACTCATATTCCGTCTGGGTGAGGTGCTTGAGATCGAAAACAGGAAGTACTTCTCAGTACTACCCGTACTAGGAACTGTTCTTGAGACCGCTACAAGTCATACTCGGAACGAGACTGGTAATTTGTCAAAATAAATTATTCTCTTCTGCTTGTGGGAACCGGATTAAATGGAGCAAGCCTCTGTAGCAATAACCGAGTGGAGTTGTTGCAAACCGAGTTGGGAATCTTGCATTTTATGGCGTTTGACCGAGTTTTGGGAGACTTCGAATGATTGGGACTCGAAGAGTTTTGGAACAAGGCCCTCGCGGATTTATTTAATAAGTTCTTCATGGAAATTCCTGCTCGAGAACGTGCGAGGAAGGGCCACATTGAACATCAAAATTCGATATTTAGAACAACCGATGGAACTCACATGAACAATCTGGCCAAGAACGGCATTAGGGACACATCCATTGCACAGTCGAAGCGAGGAGGGAGGGGGGAAGGGGCCGCGCGAAGTGAATCGAATCAAGTGGACGAGGCGCCCAGGATGGAGCTACTACAAGTATTAGGACTGCTACTCTGTGACTACTAATATAGGAATGCTACTCTACCTCTCTAAGCATCCAGAAAAACCTCTCTCCCCCCTACACTCTCACCAGAAAGGGTTTGTGTTTCGTCCCCCTAAGGATTTATACCTGAAAAAAGAATTGATGCAGCGTAAAACCAATGGTGAAGGATTTTTACCCGTTATGAATCCCTCACCTTGTAAAAATCATCGGAAGGTTTACATGCATCTCAAAGGGTTCATCAAAAAAAACCTTCGCTATGGAATTGGTTTTGTCTATAACCCCTTTGGATAGATATTTAGCGTCTTAAAAGGGGTTAATCTTTTATCCTGAAAAAGAGGACCAATACTCGGCCGGTTTTTATGAAACCTTCCTGCAGAAGACATGTATTAATACATATCCAAAAAAGAATGCATAGAAATCCACAGGGCACGCTCTTTACCTCTCGCACCTCCCCCTCCGACTCCGTCGCCTTCAGTCGCCGACGGGAAGGTGCATCCGACGGGAAGGGCATCCGACGGGAAGGGCATCCGACGGGAAGGGCATCCGACGGGAAGGGCATCCGACGGGAAGGGCATCCGACGGGAAGGGCATCGACGGGAAGGGCATCCGATGACCTAGCGTCTCAGTTTTGTGCCGGTTCGAGCCGTGGAAGTTTCTGAGACGGGAGCCCGTCTACGTACAGCAGCTGTGACGTTGCTCGGAGATTCACGTACGGCACAAATCCCCCTCTCGGAAAAATATGAATCCCTTCAGGAGAGGTTGGTTATAAATCCCATTAGGGATGGATATTTATCCACTCAGGAGCGATTCGGCGTGAATCCCTTCAGAGATAAATGTGAATCCCTTAAATGATTGGGTGAAAATCGCTCTGGGGCAGATGGACGGATAAATATGGAACCTCCCGGCTACAAATTTATCCCTCTTCCAAGGTTTCTTATGAAACCGAAGGAAGGGATTCGTGCAAAGCCAACAAGGATAAACACGAAATGCATGAAAAGGTTATTTGTGAAACCCTTCCCAGAGGTTTCATACAAACCTTCCCTCGGATTCACACGAGGCAGGTACAAATCCCGAAACGGTTAAATCGCAAGGTCTTTCAGCTGACAGTGAGTCAGCGACCGTCCAACGTCGTCCTGCGATTACAGCTTGGCCGACCCACGAAGGGATCCACGCTCCTGAATGGATTCATGATCCACTGCACGATCCTGCATAATCGCTCCTGAGCGGAATCATATTCATCCCAAAAGGGATTTATAACCAACCCCTCCTGAAGGGATAAATCTTCATCAGAGAAGGGGATCTGCGAGAATCTCCGAGCATCGCCACAGCCGCTGAACGCATAGGACTTCCCGTCTCGGAAACTTCCGCGGCTTCGAACCGGCACGAAACAGACACGCTAGGTCATCGGATGCACTTCCCATCGGATGCCCTTCCCATTGGATGCCCTTCCCATCAGATGCCCTTCCCATCGAATGCCCTTCCCGCCAGCGACTGAAGGCGACGGACAAGAGCCGGAGAGGGAGGTGCGAGAGAGGAGGAGGTGCGAGCGAGGAGGAGGTGCGAGCGTGCCCACAGAGAGCCAAAAAATAACCGTGGATTTTTCTCATTCTTTCTCGATATTTACATATCCTCTGCAGAAGGGTTTCACGAGAACCGGCCGAGCATCGATCTTCTTTTTCGGGATCAAAGATTAACTTTTAATGCGTCAAATCCAAAAGGGGTTATAGGCAAAACCAGTTCCAACCCTTTGAGAGACATCCGAGGATTTTATAACGGGTATAAATCCGTCACCAGGGGTTTTATGCAGCATCAATCCTTTTTTTTTTCAGGTTTATATTCCTTCGGAGGATTATACACCAGGCTGGTGGGTGGAACGTGGCGAAGGGAGCCGAAGAAAATCGTGATCGCAGAATCTTTTCAAATTTTCTCTTTGCAGTTCCGTCATCTCCGATGTCACGTTCGATGTTAGCCGGGGCTGGGTGGCAACAGAAAAATTCATGGATGAATTAGTAAATAAAAATTGAATCGTTTTGAACGAGACTCACGCGTATTCAAAAACCATGAGGCGTTTCAACTGACAGCCTAAAAAGCGCTTTTCGCAGTCGCCTCTCCTCGAAGCCCCGAAGATTTCCCGACGGGATGCCCGACCAGACCGAGCTCGATTCCCCGAAATCCGTGTTCCTCGGATGATCTGCGCCCCCACACCACACACCACACACCACACACCACACGCCCCACGCCCCACGCCACACGCCACACGCCCCAGCGATCCTCAGAAGGAAAACTTTGACGGTCGCCAGTCGTCGACCGACCGTCGCAGAGGAGTATGCTCCGGGACCGGTCGCCGTTCGCCTCCGCGCTCTCGTCCTTCACGCCGCCTCGAGGTGAGTGCGTGCATCGGTCTGCCGTTCCCAACATGGCGGTCGGTGCAACCGTAAGAGTTTCGGTCGCAAAATGTTGCCCGTAGGTATCAAACTTGTTCAGCGTGAAACATCTCTCTAAAATAGGCTCTCAGGAACAATGGTTTTCCTTTAGTCAGGAGAAACTCGCTCTTTTATTTATTTATTTATTTATATTTTTTTGGGGGGAAGGCACCATTTTTCCGCTCATCTCCGTGCTCTACTGCCCAGTACACAGTATTGCAGTAATTTGGAAGAAAAGAAATCCCTATAAATTGAGGAATGTCCCCTGCCATAAATGGTTATGCATCCCGTCGCGCAGACATCGAAGGCAAGAAGCGACCAGCCCGGAGTGAACGAGGCCTCCAGGACAAAACGAAACAACCAAGTCCTCAACCCCTCCGAAAAAGATCGATTGGAATGGAACACTTAATGGAACACTTAATGGAACATCTTAATGGAACATCTTAATGGAACACGCGCGATGCTCCGCCTTGAACAGAGCCATCGCAAGGAGACGAAAGAGATGGTGGCTTTACGATGCGTCGATGAACCTGGCTCGTCTGGCTCGTCTGGCTCGTCTGGATCGTCTGGCTCGTCTGGATCGTCTGGCTCGTCTGGCTCGTCTGGATCGTCTGGCTACCGTCTGCTGCTGTATGAGATGGTCACCGAGGTCCATTTCTCGATTAGCATTGAAAGTTCTATGAGTTTTTCTCCTCTGCGGTCTGCCCCCCCCCCTCCCCCCACGTCTCCCTCCCCTCCCCCCCCCCTTCCTGGATCCGCCACTGTCTTCACATCGCTTACGAGCGTAAGGTGGAAGACAGATCGTGGATGGTATGCCTAAAAAGAGGCATATGGAGAATTGGGTTGAAAAATTTGTTGTGTTTTCAAAACGTGAAAAACCAATAAGATTCCTTCGGGAATAATATAGGAAACCTGTAGGAAACCTCTAGGACACTACAGGTTTCTCATAAGATCCCACATAATCCTATAGGAAACCATCAAGATCCCACAAGATACCCACAGGATCACGTAGGAAACCCGTGGGATATTACAGGACTCTACGGAGTCACTGATTTCCCATAGGAATCCTACAGCTTTTTCGTTTTCCGATCGCTTCTCGGAAGACCCTTATTTTGCGCCACTGCTTGAAGCGGACGCTTCTCGGAAAGGCTTTCGGCGAAACGGCCGGAAATTATGCCGTAAATTGGTGGAGCGTAGGAATCCTCGCTCGCTTACGAGTGCTTTTATTATTGCAAAAATAAGGGAGCGTGCATTTTACAGGTGCAGCATTTAGTTCATTTCGTTCGAAGATAATCTATGATATCGAGGGAAATGTGAGCAATGCTTATAGTCTGAAAAAAAAAAAAGCCTCACAGCATCAAGATTTATATTTCGAAGAAGTTTCGCATGGCGACACATACAGAGTGCGAAGACGAAAGAAAAATGCCCCACTCACCGGAGTTATCCTCAGGCCTCCGCCCTGCTCCGATCTATAGACCGAGCGCGAGGCGTCCGCGCGCGAGTCTGCCAGAGACTCCCAACATCCGCTGTGAGGAGATGGGATGTCGGGTTGGGAGGGGGGGGGAATCTCACCGTGGAAAACCGTTTAATAGGTTTTCCCTTTGACCGGATCCTCGTCAGAGGCCACTGCGACGTCCCTCCCATTTTCTTTCCCCATCGAGTGTGCGTCTCTCGATCGAACCGAAACGTTCACTGGCTTCTTGCCCTTTCCCTTGACCCTGGATTTCGACATCTTGGATCACTTCTGGGACGGGGTCCAAGGTCTCCCCAAGATATTAACGTTGCAGTGGTTTTCGACGCTTCATCAGAAATGCAGCACGACTCCAACTCTCAATTCCTCTCACTTCCAAGAAGCCTTAAGAAATGTCTCGGAGGAAGATTTTGCGCTTTGAACCATCAAGGCCATTTATGAGAAGACGATTCCTCAAGAGTCACTTCGCCATCCAATGTTCCTTATTATAATTGACAGCACGAAAAAAAACGCAATCCAATCAGCAAACCGTACGGAAGACCATCAGAAGCCAACATAAAAGAACTTCCGAGAAGCTTCCTCCATAATGTATCGTAAGAGTTCTACTCCGCTCCCCTTCGTAATGAATCTCTGAAGTTGGGCAACGCTGTTCTGGGAATCGAGAATTAATGTCTGCTTTCGCGACGCATGAGTTAAGTGGTGGATTATATATATATAACGAATATATCAAGGCAAAAAAAAAGGGAAGGACTCACCGCAATCAGATTCTTCCATGACCAGCGGTCTGGCTTTTTCTACGAGCGGTGGCCGTTTCCTCGGCGGTGGCCGCTCGATCCGAATCGACGGAAAGAAAATATTTGAACCGTTCGTCTGCAACTGTCCCGATGAATTTCTGCCTCGATTTCGGAAGCGGCAAGAAGGTCCTTAAGCAAGTCCTTAAGCAAGTGCAGCGAGAGAAGCACGGAAGACGAGGATCGCTGCGATTCTCCCTGCGAAGCTTTCGACGAGATTGGCAGGTTCGGGGCTGTCGACCTTTCGCGTCAAGGAAGTTTTTATGCGTTTTTCTGTTGCAGTTACACGATGACAGTGCACGTTCGACGTGCTATGCGTGAGTGCTTCCGATTATCGAGAAATGCGTCCGAATGCACACCCTTTTTGAGGGATCCCGTGTGGGTCCATCATTTAGTGTGTGGGGGCGGGGGGCGGGGGGGGGGGGGGGGAGGGGGTGGTTCGAACATTT
>CAJPEV010005317.1:0-15599 GCA_905338385.1 Darwinula stevensoni
CTAAAACAACCCCCCCCCCCCCCAAAAAAAAAAATATATATATATATATATATCATTCGGAAGAAAATTGAACAAGCTTCATTTTGTTTTTAAAAAAAAATTAATATTGGCCCAACGGGGCCCAAGTAATTAAACTTCAAGTGAGTCGAATTCAAACCGAATTAGACTTATAACCCTTGTGCGATTGACACATTGACAAAGTAGGTCGTGAATTTTGGAGGTTTTCTTATTTTATAGTTTGGAGAATCGCGGCAAATGAATTAGCTTGTGATTACCAAGTGACCAATTATTCTTTGCTTCGCAACGGAAGGTCGCTGCCAGTGCCGCCCTACTTAGTTGGAATGAAAATCTTTCGGAAAAATTGGAATTTGGATTCGGACTCAATTTTTATGATTCCTATCAGATCCGACTCATCCGGAGGGGGTTCCCAGGGCTAAAAGCAAAATTATGAACTTTTTCCCCCATTCGTTTCGCGGGTCATTTCTTGCTGTCTGCAAGACGCGGGACAGGCTCTCGAAATTCGGAACGGATTACTCTACTAAGAAGGTCAATGTTTATTTTTATGTGTAAGATGTAAGAATTAATCTGTGATTAATGACATTGACCCTTTTCCCAGAAGTAAAACCCCCAACGAGATCCAAGAATTTAGTTGCCTTACTATCTTGCTACACCAATAACCGAAAGGTGGGGTGGAGAGGCCCACGTCAGAAAGACAGAAAATTCAGTCGATAATTACTTCATAATGAAGAGAGCATATTCAGATTCATCTTGTGCTGAGCAGAAAGAGGGCCAATAGTCCGTTCCTCCAGCCTACCCAGATTGCCCCGCTGAAATGTCAAGATCTCTACTCTTCATAGAAAACATTAAAATTCATTTCGCAAGATCCTTCCCGAAAGATAAATGGCGAAAGTCAGACAGCCTCTTGAAACGGTGACAATTTATCATGGTCAGTGGTCGATTTCGTCGGTATTTCACCAGAATGAAATGCGTTGATACGTCACTCCGAAGTGCTACTAGGTCATCCCTAGAGTACATCTAGATCACCATGCATGCGCTACAAGGTATGCCTCATGCAGCTGTTGTTCCTTCTCGTACATCTGATAATCTTGGACAAGATCGTTTCGAAGCTCCGTGCCTTTTTCACGGTGATGGACGAAATTCATGCAATGTTTTACTGCATTGTGATCATATCTTCTTGAACCTTCCTCCAATCAAAGTTTCCCCATCTAGCTTCTCTGCACACGATTGAAGTATAATTATATAGGCTACTTTAGCATCCATGTCACCATGACCTCCAGGATTTTCTGGCTTTTCACTTCCGAGTGCCAAGAATTTGTTTTTCCTCAGCCGACAGGTGTGGTTCTTGGATGAGAACATGGGTTACTTGTACCGACCCTTTCAGGTTTTGACAGACCCGCAGTAAGGCTACTCACTCTTACTGCAGCCAATGATGCTGTAAAAAAAAAAGAAAAAAAGCCGCCATTCTCGTAGCGATTAGCTATTATACATGGCTGGACATTTGAGTTGCTTTCGCGGAATCCCTTAACGGTGAAAAATCGACATCAACAATGCGTTCTTCCTACTTTTCAAGAAAGAATATGCAGGACGAACCCGAATGGATGCTTACATCTCAGTGGAAGCTACCTGGAATGTTGGAGGAAATTGCCCTCTTATCTTCCTCGGACAAGTCTCCACTCCATCATTTCGCTGTTTTGAATGTCAGACGGAGGAGACGGACCCCTACGCTCTCGCTCAAATTCTCATAAGCCGTAGCATTTCATTCTCCCTAGGGGACAGAACTCTTTCAATCCAAGTCGCAGGTCTCCGTCTGAAAGCTATCTTGCCTTCCGGTGACATACTCCCTTTATTACGGCTCATAGTGGCCATGTCACCACTTTAAATCGAGATTTTTTCTTTAAAAGAAATTTCGGCTGGTCTTGATCATGTTGGACTAACAGGATTTCCTTGTCAATCCGTTCGGTTTCTGGCTGCAGTAAATTCTTCTGAGATCATAATTATACCCAAGTCAGAGTTCTTTGGCTGAAATCCTTGGCTTGGACATGCTGATGTGTACAATGCTGAATTTATTAATTCTATAGTTCTTGGAATTGGACTTGATGCATAACATAGGCGCAACCAGTTCGGGATTTGTGGTTTTTGATTCGTTCGGAATTTTTATGATGGATAATGATCGATGGACATCTGAAGGACTGAAAGGCCTCTGCCTTTCATCTCTGGTCTATCGGCAAAAAATGCCCGAGAAAAGTATAGTAGATTTAGTGCACATATGACCCTTTTCCCTTTCGCTAAAGTGGTAGTTTTGGGGATATATGTAAGGGAGAAACCGGTCTTCAACGCATACCATTTGTCCTCGCTTCCAAGAAGACGGTCGTTGGAATATTCCCTCTTCGTATGGAGTTTGATCAGTGGCGTATTTTGACTGAAGGGTTGAGGGGAGGGTCCAATCCCACCCGAGCGATATCAGGAGAGAAAATTACCTCCAAGGGTACCCGCCAGGGCCCCCTGTAAAATACGCCACTGAGTTAGAAAAATAATTTTTTGCCATGGTAGACCACTTTGCCTTTCAGCCCTTCGTTTGTATGATTAGATGAGACTATTTGTGACTGAACCCATTTCAAAGCTACCATCCATGTCACACGGTATTCAGTGCCATATTGATGTAACTGCATCATGTCTGTATTGTGTTGAAGGCCATCGGGACCACACCCCCCTTTATTGAGGGGAGGGGGAAGGGGAGGGATCAGAGGCGTCTTCTTTCATCAGCCGTGGCCTTTCCTCCTCCATTCCTTGGCGTGATTTCCTTGCGAGAGCTCACTCAGTGCTGCCAGCGTCCTTCTGGTTGCTCGCTGTGTGACTTCTCTTTCTAGACCTAGATCTCGTCTTATGTCTGACACTATGAGAGCGGTTTTCCAACTGTGAGGCGCCCCCCCTTGGGGGCCAGTAAGGTTTATTTAAAGCAGCAAGCAAAGAAGTGACTGGAGTAGAACCAGGAACAAGTGCTCACAAGTTAGTCCCCTCTCCATTTTAGTCGGAGGAGGAGCACGATGGGGTGGGGTGTTCTTGAAGAGGGGTTTTTAAATCCGTAACAAAAAGTTTGAAAACCTCTGGATTAATGTATGTTTATCCTTTTCACTAAAAGTTTTAAAACCGCTTTCCTAATTTATCGCTTTCTTATACGAATAGGCAGGGATAGGGTATGTGGTCGGTGTGAGTGAGAAATAGCATGTATGGGATGATGAATGGGACAAAAGTGGAGCGTGCCCAAGGGCAAGGTCAAGGTCAAGGTCGATGTGAGTCGGGGCAGAATGTCGTCACTGTGGTCCTCGGAGCCCAATGGGGAGATGAGGGAAAAGGGAAAATTGTCGACATGCTCTCCCTTGGTGCCGATATAGTGGCCAGGTGTCAGGTTTGTTTTCTCCTTTTTTTTTTATTTCCCCTCCCCCAAAGTTTCGCTGATGCATTGGAATTTTCTACAGGGAGGGAACAATGCAGGGCATACCGTCGTTGCAGAGGGGAAAGACTATGACTTCCACCTCCTCCCCAGTGGTCTGGTTCACAAGAATTGCAAGGGTTTGATAGGCGAGTTTTTATTTCTTATCCCTGTGATGTATACAAAAAATCTTGTACTCATGAGCATGCTGAAGGCTAGTTTGAATTTCGCCGAAAATTGTGGAATGGAATGGTTCTCTTGTTACACCGTTCGTGGATGTGCGGGCTGAGGGCCAATTGAGCTTGTGGCCAACCTCCAAGTAATGGATCCATGCCAACAACAGGTTGAGTATAAAGGAAATGCAGTGGCGCAACCAAGGGGAGGGGGGGGGGGGATTCAGAAGGATTGAAATCCTCCAGTGTGATTGGAGCAGACAATTTCGCGACCAGTCAAGTTCCTACTCAGCTCACACCCTCCGTCTCCGTCCCCCCGCCAAAAAAAGAAAACTCACATATCACTCTGAGTGACTTTGCATCACTGATGAAACTCCCATCTAAACATGTTCTCTTCCATTATGAAATCCAGGGAATGGTGTGGTTCTCCATCTCCCTGGCTTGTTTGAAGAAATCGAGAAGAATGAGGCTATTGGCCTCCAAGACCTCAGAGAACGATTACTCATATCCAACCGCGCTCATCTTGTTTTCGATTTCCATCAGGTCCTCTTTTAATTATTTTCCACTTAACCTCTTTTGCATCATTGGATGCTTGCACTCTGGTACATTTGGTACTTGATACAGATGGTGGATGGATTTCAAGAAAAGGAGAAAGGGAAGCAAAGTCTTGGCACAACCAAGAAGGGCATCGGACCCACATACTCCTCGAAAGCGACTCGGAATGGCCTTCGAATAGCAGATTTGGTTGGGGAATTTCAGCATTTTGAAGAAAAGTGAGTTAAGAACTTCCTTCAATTCTTGGCAGACGCTCATCTGACAGAAGCTCGGTTGCATAGGTTCATCAGTAGCTTTTTTCCTATTGAGATAACGGTGTGAAACGTGAGATGTAGGTTTGCCAAGGCAGGTAGCAGTTGACGCCATTAGTGTGCATCAATAGCAAAGATTGGCACTTGTCCCATACATGCCTCATGCTTCCTATTTTGTAGTGGCAAGTTCGCCCATTCGTACTCATGTGTTGTGCATGCTGAAACGGCAAGATTGCAAGATTGATAAGAAACCAAAGGATGAAACCATGGATCTGGAATTAAAGTGAAATTGGAAAAAGTTTTAGGGTTGTACCAATTGTGATCTTTGGCCCTTAGACTGACGGCTGGTTATGACATCGCAAACATAGGATAGTGTCGGTGAACATGCCGATTGTGGCAAGTAGATGGGGGAGGAGGAAGACAACAAATTATTGTATGACTTGTTTTATTTTTAAAAACTTTTTTTTTCCGACAACCTAAATTAGATTCACAACGCTGAATTTCTATATCATTCTTCTGCTGGGAGCAGGCCGAACGCATCTGTGAGTTTTATTATTATTTGCCGAAGGGGTGCAAGAGACGTAATATCTCCGCCAGAAAGTGCAAATCCTAACCTATGGGCCTAGGTATTCTTTGAAAAGAGAGTGGAAATCCGTCAGGATGCCCGATGTAAGCATTCGATTCGATGCAAGTGTCAGCTGCTGGGAGAGATTTCTTATTCAGTTTTTATGTAATGTGTGGATTTTAGTTGCTTGGAAAAGGAGACCAGAATCAGCGTGAGCCTGCGTTTTCTTAGACAGGAGTCCGGCTGCATGCGGGAATCCATCGTTTGACCCACGTCTGAGACACAGTAATAGATTTAACCATGCCTGTGCTGTGTCAATTTTTGCTTGAAAGAGACCGGAAGAAGTTGCTCCTATTGATTAGAAAAGAGACAGGGAGTTCACCATGGGACGCATTCACCCCGCGCGTCTTTCTTTTTTGGTGAGGGTAGGAAGAGGTGCTTTGCCATCAGCAGGGCGAAAACCTTCCGATGCATTCTTACAATTCTAGTTCTAATTTGTTAAAGTTAGCGATGTTAATTTCTATATATATAGGGTGGTTATAAAAAAAAACCGCTCTACTGTTTTCTATGAGAGAAACACAGTTTCATAAATTCAGCAAATAAACTACATTGGATACGCGATCGATTATTGACAGTTAAAAGGGGTGGAAATGCTTGCCAGCTTTTTTCAGCACTCCTGGCTAAGTCGTGTAATGCCCATTTAGAGGTGAATTAAAGGTGCTTAGAGGTAGATCATACCACCTCAAGTGAGGCGATTACTTGTGCTCGACCGTCTCAGAATTCAATGAACTTTTCAACGAACAGTTGGATCCAGCTGATACTTGACAGAGAGTTTCATGAGTCAAAGAGGTTTATTTCATTTCCGCAAGATGGCGCCGTATCTCGATGGAGGGCGCTGTTGTTGATTGCTGTACATTGAGTACATGGGATGTACTCAATGTAACATACCTGTCTCAACTCCACATAATTTATGGCAGCTATCATTTGGTTTTTTGACTGACTAGCTCAGTTTCATAGTGAATTGAAGGCAGAATTTTCTGGTTGTATAGCAAAAGGGGCCCCTGTTCTTTTTGAAATGATTCTGGCATGTTGTAGCATCTCTACTAATCACATAGGTCCCTGAAATTGATTAAACTTTAGAAAAATACATGAATAATGAGTATTTCTGAGGGCATATTTGACCTCATTAGATTTTACCTTTTTAACATCTTGTTTTGCAAATTCATACGGCATTTACGAGGTGTGGCAATAAAGTTCCAGGACTGATTTTTTTGTGAGTCTGTCAATATCACAAAAATTATTTCCATTCCAAAGACTAATAGATTAAACTGTTGGGCAGTGTAGTGTCAGTCCTCATCTGACTAGCATCTTGAATGAGAGTTTGGCTGGCAATGTAGTAACTATTTATCCAAAAAAAAAAGAGAATTTTAAGCTGTTATTGGGAATTTTATATTATTGTTGTGAACAGACTTCGCAGCTTGGTGAATCTTCACAAGCGCCTGTATGCAGACCTTGACATTGATGTGGAGACAGAGGTGGAGAAATATCGAGTCCTGGCAGAACGGATCCGTCCATTTGTGACCGATTCTGTGTTGTACCTGAACTCTGCCCTGAAAGAAGGGAAGAACATTCTCATTGAAGGAGCCAATGCTGTGATGCTGGACATTGACTTTGGTTAGTTGAACTTCTTTATGCCTAAAAATCTGCTAGGTATTTTTGGAGACTGGAATGAGACCTCTGACATTACCTGCAGGCACGTATCCATATGTGACATCATCAAACTGCAGCATTGGAGGAGTCATTACTGGCTTGGGAATTCCGCCAAGAATCATTGGTGAGGTATATGGTGTGGTGAAGGCATACACCACACGTGTCGGAGATGGCCCCTTCCCTACTGAGCTCAAAAATGTACTCATTCCCACTCTCTGTAATGCACCCCCCTTCCCAGCTACAAGGAATCATCTCAAGTTCTACAGTTGTGACTTGTTTGAATTTTGCCTTCCACATACAGGATATTGGTGAGTATTTGCAAAAGAAGGGATTTGAAATAGGTGTGACAACAAAAAGGAAGAGAAGGTGTGGCTGGCTGGATCTTGTTGTTCTGAAGCACTCTGTTATGGTCAATGGATATTCAGCGTGTGTTCAATTTCTCGCCATCCCTTGCCAATTTTCTCCCTAATGGAAATTTTCAAGCAATAAGCTTATTATCGATTATTTCATCAGGTTAGCTCTAACCAAGTTGGACATTCTGGAAGAGCTGGAGGGACTGGAAATTGGCATACGATATCAGCTGGATGGGGAAGAAGTGAAGTCATTTCCAGCTGATTCCACCTTTCTCTCAAGGGTTGAAGTGGAATACAAAA
Organism: Darwinula stevensoni; assembly: GCA_905338385.1. NCBI lineage: Eukaryota > Metazoa > Arthropoda > Ostracoda > Podocopida > Darwinulidae > Darwinula > Darwinula stevensoni. The sequence goes on from CAJPEV010005317.1 coordinate 7,359, forward strand.
ACCTGCCTGGTTGGAAGTCCCCGATTGGACATGTGAGGAGGTTCCAGGATCTCCCACCTCAGGCACAGGATTATGTTCATGTCATTGAGGACTTTCTTGGTGTACCAGGTATATAAATCCTTATTGCTCATTTAAAGGTGAACCTTTTCATGATCATATTTTCATTTAAACTGAGTTGATATGGTTATTTTATTCTAGTGAAGTGGATTGGAGTTGGGAAAGGCCGAGATGCCATAATTCAAGTATTCTGATGAGTATCTCAGCACTTGCACCTGGAGCATCACCTGAGTGTGAAATTTGCCACACCTTGTCCAATCATGCCTTTTTGACACAAGAATTTGTATGCAATTCTGAATGTACACACTACCACAGCCATTGGAGGGAGAATTTTTTTTTCCAGTGCTAAAATTCCATGATTTTGGTGTCCTCCTGTAGTGCAGGGTAAATTGGAAACTTTTTAAAAAATTATTAATGCGAATAGAAGAAGTGAATCTCAAGGGAAAATCTGAATGAACTGGAGCTTAACTTCTGACTCGATGCCTTTTTTTTTTTTAGTGCATCATGTTCCTTACCTACCTTTCAATACCCAGAGGATCTCATGGTGATCAGGTCATGTGCTGAGAAATAGTCCAAAGTTTTTCCCTATATTGCTATCTTCAGTATCTGTTTAGTTTTCTCTCCTGCAGATGTCTGAAAATAAAGTTCCTGATGCATTTGTCTTCCAGCTCTTTGTATCCCATCTGCTTCTTTGGTGTGATATGGTTGGACTCAAGTGGGCTTGTGCTTCATAATCAAGTATTTGTACGCAGCGGCGTAGGGTCAGGGAGCCCACGTGCCCCTCAACTTAAAAAAAAAGTAAAAGTAAAAAAGAAAAGATACATGAAATGCATTACAGGCCCTGAGTTCTCATGCCGCCCCCTTCCCCCCCACTTAATCTATCCACATTACGCTTATGTTCGTATGACTCGAAACACGTGTTCCATCAGTAACAAGCTTTCTATCTCCCACACACGATTTTATAAGGTATAACAAAAGCTTCCTAGTTTTAACCAATGAATGTCTGTTCTTATTGTGGGTATTTTCAGAAAACTTGCACTGTGCACAGACTGATATGCTCCCAAGAGGTTTCGTTCATTTTCATTGTGCCACGGTGAAATCATGAGCAATTCAAGAAATGTGAATAGATTTTTTAAGTGAACTTGAGCCTATGCTGGAAGTGAAGCGGGGAGACACCGCGTTATGGGTGCTTCTCAACCAGGTTTCATCGAACATTTCTGTTATTCAAATTCATTCTTTGGGCTGACCTCTTCTTGCAGATGGTTTTAATAAGCCTTTTTTTCAGTTAATAGCTCAATGAGGTTAAATTCAAAGAGTTAGCTCTAAGTTTTCCCCCCGATTTTCTCTTTTAGCGTTGGAATGGGAAGCAAGCGGAATCTAATCGCTTCGAGGGGACTGGAACTCCCACTTTCAAATTAAAATATCTTATGAATAACAAGTAGCGTAGGGAAGGAAGGGAGGGGTTAAGAGGGTTAGAACCCCCCCCCCCTCTTGGGCTTCCCGGTCAGTGACACTGATAAGCATATTTCAACCTTCCTTGGGAATTCCAATTTTAAGTATCTCCCTTCGAGGAAAGTCCAATGTCCGTCCACAGACCAAAGATGCCAGACCAAGATTTATTCGAAAAGGTAAATTCCGTGTAGTGGAGCTAAGCGTAGGGTTGGGATGTCTACCTGGCCGCAACTAAAGGTTGCCGACTCCTGCTTTTGAGCATAAGGAATAAACTGAAAATTCCACGAAGGAACGTTTTGGTGATCCCACATGCTGGGTGAAAATTACGTAGTGCGACAAACTCAATGAGTCTTATCGTGAAATCTCATTCGAAAGACTTTGGATCCAATACGAATCAAACCCCCCCCCCCCCCCCCCCCCCCCCCCCCCCCCCTTGCCGATTTCCTGCCTACGCCACTGAATAACCCTTATAGCCGTGCATTGATAAATTTGGACGAAAGTCAGGGGTCAGTTCATGAACATTGAACGTTTCGTGAAAATAGCTCTAGAAGGAGCAGAGACATGTAGGTGGGAGCTCCTTTTTTGCCATACTATGTATAATCTAATCATGGCAGGAGGCAAGGCATCATCACCTGTCTACTATTCGGGAAGTGCCGTCTTATCTACGCGACAGGCCGGCTTCTCCACAGAAAATCCTCGTCCGCCCGCCAAGGCCAGGTTATGAGTGATCCAGTCCAAAGGCCTCAAGCCTCTTGTCCCTTGTTTCAAGCTCTTTCCATTCGGAAAAAACAAAGCTGCGATGATTCACCTCAATTTGGCTGGTTCTTTCCAGTATATTTATTTCACTTCATGTCCTGATCATAGCGAGTCTGAGAATCCAGTTATTTTTACTCCGAATTCCTCTCCTGACGGATTGACAGAGTGGCCCCAAAACATTATCCATACTTTTGAATTTTACTTATTGAAAAGTAGTCCTCGTAAAAACTAAAAATGTGCTTTAAAAATTTTTGTGATAATTTCATGAGTTAGAGATTTCGATTGCTCTTTTTTTTGCTTTAGATATTGTTAACATGTTGACCAAACCTAAAATAATAAAGATTGTCATTAGAATTTCACGTTAGGAAAATGTCCGGAAAATGCAGTATTTTAGAAGTCCTATGACATCTACTTTTCAATATATTGAATTAAAAAATATGGTCAATACTTTGGGCCACTCTGCATAGAGCAACTGGGGGAAAATTGGGCATGTTAATTGGATTTGCTGTTTGCATGTCGAAAGTTCGACGAATAAACCAAAATTTTACATTGCAGCAGAAATTTATTCTCAAACAAGCGTGGATGGCAATACAATTTAATTTCCCATGGCAAATGAGTATAAAAAAAAAAATATATATATATAAAGATGAATCGTTGCGACTACTCATATTCCTCTTCATGTTCGGGTGAAATGGATGGTTAAGGGGGGAAATTTAAGAAAAATGCGAATTAGGCTGCGATGCAATTGTGTTTTAGAAAATGTTATGAAACAATTCAACTGAAAAAGCCACACATCTGAGATTCACCCAGCAAAAAAGAAACGAATATTCTAAGGTGATTGACGAATGTGAAGCAATTTGCTCCGCGGCCCCATCATAATTATGGAATCATTTGAAGCAGGCCTGGCATCTTTTACGAGTTTCGTATTGTCCTGTCGGCGTGTTTCTAAAGCGTTACTAGTATCTGAAATACAAATGAACAGTAAACAATTATCCCATATTATCGTAAAAAGTGGTGGTAAAGTGCCACTCGAGGTAAAAACTCGAGTGGCACTGTCTAACTTATCTGGGAACCTTGGACGAACGTCATGGTCAAGTCGATCACACTAGATACGGAACTTTCCATTAGGTTAAGTTTAGCGTCACAGTAAGCATCGTCAAAATAACAGCGTTGCCAAAAGATTTTTCGTACGTCTCTCTTAACAAGAGTAATATGAAGGAATATAAATAGTTGTCCGTATGAACAGTTCCCCATATTCCCCTAGTCCCCGTATTTTTCCCAGTTACCATTTGACTAATTATTAAATGTGACAGTTTGACAGACTAGAACATGCCCCGTTTTCCTGGGACATTCGTCAACTATTCTGGGCATGGAGCTATGAGTCACAATGTTAAGTTCAAGTTTTATCCATGCCTTCTACTTAAAACATTTTACTGTATTTAGCATTAAACACATTGCCTTTCGCCATGCAGTTCGCTTTAGAAAAAGCCAGGAAGCAATTTCATTGCTAAATGGCTTCCCGATCCGTAGCCAAGTCAATACTTCTCTCCATTTCTCTCGTCCATGAAAGACGCTGTGGTGAATGTGGAATCGTCTTCCGACTCCCCGAGGCTAGGGCGGGCGAAAACTCACGATTGGCTGCAGACGACAAGGGATTTCCTTCTCCTTGACTCTCTTCCTCTTTAGAAATTCCCTCTTCCAGCAGCGGTTTATTCTTCCGAGTAGGCCCATTATTGGAGCTAGTTCCGGGGGAGGTGCACCCCTGTATCTGCGATCGGATTAATCCATGGCAGACCGAGTCTTCCACATGCAACGAGCACGAGTTGCTAATTCTGGGAACACTGGGAACTCCCTCTAATATATATATAGACGATCGTGACTGACTGACGGTAATTCTAACCATGTACTAGAGAAGTTAGATATCTGAAACTTGGTACATTTGTACCTCTTGGTATGCAGAGTTCAGAAAAAATCCGACTTTGGAGGTACATGCCGGGGGGGCACCCATTTTGGGGGGATATGTTTTCAATTATATATATTTGCTTCAGTCAAACGGAGAGTCTTGGAAAGCTGAAACTTGGCATGAACATGCCAACTGAGACACTCAGTTCAGGAAAAATATCAAGTTTCAGATGCATGCCCTGGGGGCATGTTTCTGGGGGGTGACGTTTTCAAATAATTTTTTTGTCCTACCGAATTGAGCAGAGATAGAAAGGTGAAACTTGATACATAAGTATCTATTGGGATGCTGAGTTTTAAAAAATTTAGACTTTGGAGGTAAATGCCCTGGAGGCGCAAATTTCAATTCGAGATGTTTTCGAATATATATATTTTTCTTTAGTCAAACGGATGAAAATGGAAAACTGAAACTTGACATGGACGTGCCTACTGACACTGAATTCAGGAAAATTTTCAAGTTTCGGATACCCAAACAAAAATATGCCCTGGGGGGTATAGTTTTGTTTCGTGACGTTTACAAATAAGTTTTCTTTGTCCTACCGAATTCGGCAGAAAGAGAAAGGTGAAACTTGGCACACCAATAACTGAGGTGGTAGTGAGTTCATAAAAAATTCCAGTTTTGAGGTGCATACTCTCAGGGCACAGCTTCTGGCTGCATCGGCTTTTCCAAATATATTTTTGCACCAGCAAAAAAAGCAAACGCAGTACTCGGTTCTCCGAGTACTGATTTCAGTAAAAATATTCATTTTTAGGTAAAACCCCCGAGGGCACTTTTTTTTGCAAATGGCGCATTTTCCGGAATCCTTTCTGATCCAATGAAAGAGGGAACTAAAGAAATTTGAAAATTGGCTCAGAAGTACCTGTTCGATTGCTGAGTGCAGACCCTACTTTTCAACTATGACCCCTCATGGCAGATTATGATGGGATTTGAAGTTAGGCACACAATAAACAATCGGAGTAATTATTTCGATAAAAATATCGGTTCGTTCTCTCTCGATACACATTTCGAGAGGCACATACTTTTAATACTTTTTGCCACCTTGAAAATAAATGAATGAATGAATCACTATATAGGACCATTTGGAGCGTCGAAGGCGCGACCATAGCGAGTTTGGAATAAAAGGAACAGGAAAAAAAGGGCGAAAGGGGAGTGGGTAGGAAAGGAAGGCTTTGTTGTCCCTGACAACGCGCGTGCTGCATCCACAAAACTAAATTCCCACCAGCCTACGCGGTGTCTCGCATAGTGTAAACAGTAAGTTATGGAATGATCCATTTCAAATGAAGGTTCGGTCGCAGTTCGGCTTCGCCGAACTGTATTGTTTTCATGGCCCAGTTGGCAGTTGCAGTGGACTGAATCAACGACTGGACCGTGCGGGGATCAGGATTGTGAAATCACTCCGAGTGTCACGTTTGGCTTCGGTCGGATTCCCGTTGCTATTTCCGTTGTTTTTCTCTGTTTACTCCAGAAAGACTATCCTTGAAGTGTTCTTTAACACCAACTCTGCTTACACGCCCCACATAACGCTGCCAGCCGTCAACGAGATATGGTTTTTACAATCCGTTTTACAATCCGTCCTGCATCGATTCCTATGTGCAGGTATCTACTATTCCGTGGGACTGAATCCTCTATGCTGCAATTCGCAGCGGATGGCAAAGGCTTAGGGATTTGGTGCTAACTGCTACCAGAGAAACTGCTGTCTGACTTCGGTCAGACTTTGAGTGGACGGATAATGAAAGTCTCGAAGGACTGTGGTCAGGCTCAGATTTTCTCCTCGGTCGACTATTCTGGGAACCAAAACCGAACTGCTGCGACGGCTGTGCAGAACCGCTGCCGATATTTCTTTTTGAAATCGGCCGAGTATCACTCTGATACGGTATGAAGCAGAGATTTCTCAGATCTAGACTCTCAAGAGAGATAAAAAGGACTCATTCCTTAAAAAACCTCAATTAACCAGTGGGTAGTCCCTTTCCCCCCTATCGTGCCACTTGCCAGGATAAAAGGAAGAATATGGAAAACCGAATCCTGTTTCGATCAGTATTAGGTTTCCCACCTGGTGCGGAGTAAGATTGGATTTTTTTTTCTACAGGGGGGAAGGAGAAGGGCATTGGATCCGATCCCAGCTTCTTTTTTTTTTTCTTTCTCTTGTGCTAACGCAAATTGAGTTTCGTACTCATACTCAGCAAACAAGCCTTTTACGTCAGGAACTACGGATGATTGGTTTCCCGATTGCCAGGGAAATTACGGCTGGACTTTGATGCATGAGTTTTCATAGCCATAAAATAATGCAAGGCCTTGCAGTCAGAGTGATTCAAGAGTCGGTACATGGAAGAGCTTCGTTTTTCAAGAGGGCTTCAAAAAGGACGCAGATAAAAATCCAGCTTTCCATTATGTTAATTCACATGTATCTCACACTCTCTGCTATCAGTAACCACTTTTCATCGTAAATTTATTACTTTTATTTAGAAGAGAAAGAGAGCTGGGAGCTTCGGTTTCACTGCGCATTGGAGCTGAGTCTCAAGATATAAGATGCGTTCAAAAAGTTTGAACTGAGTTTGACTGATTTCTTCCTGAGGTTCGTAATCGTCACGAGGGCGATTCGAGACGCCCAGGTAGAAGGCCTGGACTACCGTTTCACACTACGGTACGAATTCGTGATGAACCAGTACCGCCGAGTCAAAGAATGCGATCGGCATCGCATTCACCTTCGACTTTTTCTGTCGCGCCTTTTTGGGTCTCGACAGACTGGCGTTTGGTTTCGAGGTCGTAACCCATGGTTCATTGCCCGTGATGACGTTGTGAAGCGTGTGAGGATCGGTTACAGCACCGGTCAAGAGATCCTGACTAACGCGTTGCTTCCTTCCGTTCTGCAGTGAGAAGGTGCAGAAGAAGCCTCGCGGAGATTTGCATTGCCCAAATCTTGGGTGATGATGCATGACAGGTGTCGATTGACATCTTCGTCTCCTGGGAATGTACTGTGGTCCAGCACACCAAAAAACATGGCCATAAATCAAAATTATTAGTCATTTTCCAACGGCAGATTGCCTTACATTTCGATAAAATTGATTTTCAGGAGAATCAAGCAAACATTTCATCATTCCTGAAGTTAAACTATGTATATTTCTTATACCCCATCGTGGTAAACTTGGTGAATAAATCCTAAATCACTCAAGTTCATGCATTATCCTAGCCTGCCCGAAATAATTATGTTCAGGGAATGTTCAGTTCCCCCTATTTTTGCCCATTTGGGTAATACCAGCGTTTTCCATCAGATCTAGCTAAAAGAAGGGATCTTATTCCCTTTTCATGAGAAATCAAATCAACGATAGGGCTGTCACGATAGGTCGATGCATCGATACCGCTATCGATAGTTGGAGATATCGATAGTTTTTTCGACCATCGCGATGCATCGACAAAGTATTTTAAATGGGAAATGTCCCATTAGATTGAGGCAAGTACAGTTCAATACAGTCCGTCCCGGTGGGGAAAGGAAGAAGCGGCGTGACCCGAATGGGCTTGCGATTTCTTATCACAATCAAATTCCGGAAATGCTGGGACTGACTATATGAAAGACGGGAAGGGGAAAAAAAGGTTGGATCGGAGACAGGAAGTGGGAAAGGAGAGGGGGGGAAGCCCAAGAATATTTTTTTATTATCGTCAATTTCAGTCTCCGGCTCGATCTCACGAGGTGCACGCTGCGGAAGTGGACTGTTCTTATACTCCCTTCATTTCGAAACGGACATTAATCCCCTCTCTATATTCCTATCACTTAAGTATGCAGGCTTAACTTTCTTAATTCTTAACTTGCCTTAGGGCGTTTTATACTTGGGGCGTTTTTCTACCTGAGGTGAAATCAAAGTGAATGTGGACGTTGCTTATTCTAGGGTTGTACCGATGTTTCAGCAACCGTCGGTTTGGCACAATCGGCAGGTTTCCTATCTGTCGGCGCCGATGTCCAAAGACAGTGTAGAACGAAGAAAATTAGGGCTGTCCTGATGCATCCCCCAGGCAAAATTCTT
>CAJPEV010005318.1:0-10737 GCA_905338385.1 Darwinula stevensoni
GAATTTTCAAATAATTTTTTGTAAGAACATGGAACTTTGGTTTGCACGAGAAGCGTTGCCTGGTAAAGTTGAAAGTTAGTTCCATTTCAAGAACATTTTGGAGGAATGTCGTAGTGAAAAATTTTGGATTTTGGAATGAATTCAAATGATAGTCGACATTGCTCGTACTGGCGAATTTGTTTGACCTTTGGGGAAAATAATTCGCTCTGATGGCGTCTCCATTATCCAAGATTGCGATTAATTTTTTTGCATTTTCGAATTGGTAAAAACGTAATGTACATCCCTGTCGCTATATGCGCAGAGAGACGACGTCTTGCTGGATCCGACAGGGTTAAAAGTAAATTATTTGTAAACGGCAAACATGGCATTTTTTCCTGAACTCTGTGTTTCAGTATATAAATTTATGCCAAGTTTCAGCTTTCTAGGTCTCTCCGATTAGCTAAAGCAAAAAAAGTTACTTGAAAACATTTCCCCCCAAAACCCGTGTACCAATTCCTAATTATGAAATTTTCTAAATTCCGCATCCTAATAGTAACCCACGTACCACGTTTCATACTACCATATTATCTAGAATATAATTAGAATTAGTATCAGTCAGTCAGTCGATCAGTCATGATGGTCTATACACAGGGTGTCCCACATATCTCTGACACATTTGTTTTTTAATTAATGAAGAATGGATTATGTATTCAACCTGAAAATTTAGGAAAATTTAATAGATACTACACTCAGGAAATTTTCTTCCAACCCTCAGAAATCACACAGCATTGCTTTTTGTTCGGCTGATAAAATTTTTCCGAATGCCCTTCATTTTGATTGTTGCACTCTCTGCATCAAACAAAATATTTTTCATTACTGTTTGCAAATGTGTCTCTCTCAATGGTGGTGATCATGTCTCAAATTTTATTCTTTAAGTCACCAGCATTCCTTGGATTTGTATGGTACATATTGTTTTTTAGGTAGCACCAGATAAAAATATATTATGGGCTGCAAAGTCTGGGTAGTGTGCTGATCATGGGACCATGGGGTAACGCCAAATCCACCAAATCATGAAATGATTCATTCGATGAAATTCTTTCTTCCCAAACTTCGCAGTCGCTGATATTTTTCTCCGGTCCTTCCGAAAAAAAAGTACCACAAAAATCCAATGAATGCAGGTGACCTAAGAATCAAGAAGATACCAAAAGAGACTGGATTACGCCGGATTCGGCGACCTTATCTATCTATCAAGAGATCGTACGGAGCAGCTGGCCGGACATAAATTTTACACGCGGGGAAATGATCGTGGCAGGCACAGAATGCAGCTTAGCGCAATATCGAGTGAGGCTTACGTAGAATAAGACACGTTGTTGGAATTGAATGTGTTTGCGGATGGCGGCTGGCGAGGGTGGCGCTATATTGAGGGCTGACAGTATTTTAATTAAATTTTGGCAACTTCGAAAAACCTAATCATTGAAAGCTGAAATTTTCTTCAGAATTGGTCTCTTAATACTGATATGAATATTTTTTTTTTCGTTATGAGCTTGTATGCTAGAAGGGCAAACAAACTCGCTAGTATCAATAATATAATACAAGTGAAAGTGTTCCCCCTTAAGTCGTGTTTAACCAGCTGCTTTTGCTTTCCCTCACCTGCGTTGCGGACCAGTGCAACACCTGCTTTAGGCGTTGAGACGAGCTCCCCTGAATCTCTATTGTTCCACATTTCAATATCTAGCTATCACTTGATGTGCGGGTTATCGTACGTGCAGGCACAGCTCTGCTTGATGAGCTAAGTGACCCTGGAACTTCGAAATTGTTGCACCCATTATCATTGATCTGATATAGGTAGAAATATACTTTCAGAGAGCAGACGTGACGGTCAAGTTCTGGACATGACCAAGAAATCTTGGAAAATGCTGTTCTGAATATCATGAATACTCAAGATTCTGGCGAAAAGAAGTCGAAATTCGGATATATCTGAGGAATCCCGGACGCATGGTAACCTTAGTCTGAGGGAAGAGAATGGCAACTCGCTGTTCGGATCCAGACAGAAGTTCAAAGGTGGAGTAACCCTGCTTTACAGTGTGTGCATTCATTTCTCAATTCCACATACATGGCTGAAAGTGTCTTGCTACGAAAGCTAGTGCTTCAGAAGAAGCAGAATAAAGAGATAGGCAAAAAGTGATTGTGAGAATAAAACCCTAACTAAGTTAATTATATGACGAGAGTAATTGAGTGTTGATTTGAGGAGATGAGATTGCTTTCCCATTCTCTAAATCCCTACATGTTGGAGACGCATATCCACACATTCAACATTTTAAAATCATTAAAAGGCTTTCATTGCGCCTAGGTCACAGACGAGACCCCTTCACTGGAGATAGTGGAAGGGGCAGAAAGGGACATCAGAATATTCGATGTCCAAGAAGGGATCGTCAACGGTCTTTACAATGCAGTGGGGCCCACCAGAATCCCCCTCCATATTGCGACAGAAGTTGTGGTTCTCTCTCCTCATTCCCTTCGGAAAAGACATCCAATGCATTTTGGCCGATTCCTCCCAGTGCAAACACGGTCGTCCTGTCGCAGTCACATTTCGAGATCCTGCATATTCCTCTCCCTCCTTCGTCCACTTGCATTCCGTCCTGTCTAGAGGAGAGTTAGAAAAAAAGCGCATTCCAATGCACATGAACGAGAGACTCTTTTACATTTTAGCTCTTTAGCCATGCAATCCAATGCAAAATGCTGCCACGTTTCGTAAGTCTCGTCGTAGTGATGCTTTTCCCACCCTGCTGCGGTGGGAATTCCATATTTCCTCTTTAAGGAAGCACTTCTTGACTTTAAAGATTCATTATTACATTGTGTCGGTTGATTTTAACCATGTGATGGAAAATTCTTACCATATAGTTCGTTGCTCAGAGTCAACTCACTGGTAAAGTTGGGACAAAGAGGGATGTCGCAAAATTCCCAAAAATCTGGAGGTTCCACGAAGCACCAGGGTCTCTCTTTCAAAGTTGGATTCCTGCAGAAGTTCTCATGCAATGAAGAATTGCCAAAACGGAAATGATCCTCATAGAACATTTCTTTTTTAAAGTCCTTAGTTATTCCATGGGGCTGCTTATCCCACTGGAGACATGTCTTCCCTGTCTCGGTCTTCCTCTCCGTTCCCGCGTATTCTCTCCCCATTAGGGTGAGCAGACATTCAGGATATCCCTTCGCTGCTTGACCTATGTATTTCAACCATTTCAATGACAGAATCGCCTATGAACAATTATTTGCCGTTTTGAAGAGCATTAAGATTCCAAGTGAACCTTCATCAAGAAAAGTAAAATAGATAAAGATACTCGTTTTCAATCATTTACATAATTTTAAGTTTGCAGGATACAAGATGCTAGAATATCTTCCGAATTTCTTCTTCGCGAGACAATTATTTAAAGGAAATATCATGGAAACGAAGACGAAGTAGCCCAAATTTATACCGTCGATAGCAGAACGCAGATACACTTCAAAGCAGAACGGAACTTCGCAATGTCCTCTTCTGTCAGAGCCCTCGTCATTATAGCACCAAGGGCCGCCGAGTTCCCCCGTCGGATTGCGACAGAAGTTGTGGCTACTGTCAATCGTTTGGTCAGGGAAATTCATCCATTCCTGGAGCGAGGATTTCTTGTTCGATGCTTTGCTCAACCAAGGTTGACACTTGAAACCGTTTGCGTCCTCGTTCTTCAACCCTGCATACTCCTGTCCACCTTTTGTCAATTTGCACTCCACCGGCTCTGACGGGTAACAGAAAATAAGGCATTCGGGGATTTATGAAGAAAACCGTAATTTTAAATGCGTGCGATGAATAATTGACTCGATTGTATAATATGAATGAAACAAATGAAAAATGATGAGTTTGAATGGATTTGTGTGTATCTGCAACAGCCACATTTGACAAAAGTAGGTGGTCTACGAAAGCACTAGTGAATACAAAGATATTCTTTAGGCACATCTGATGAACTTGAAATAGTTGCATGGTAAAACTTTGCCAAGTTACTTCTTTGGAATTCATTAATTTTCCTTTTCCGTGGCTACTTACTTTGGAAGAATCATATTTTGGTATATGTGTGTGGCTTACACGTTTCCTTGATATAATTTTGGGCGAAATTAACATTCCTAAAGGAAATTCGTGGAAGTCATGATAAATCTGCAAGCGAATTGAAAAAAGCTGAAACTGCCACTTCAGGAGAGTATTTGACATTCCACTTTGACCTTGCATACGGAGCTTTAAGGTAGCAGAATAATGCCTTAGTTTTGTGGAAGGCCTGAAGCGGAAGTAATGATGCACCAAAACCAGTATCACTTTCGCAACTTGAATTTTTGTTTAAATGGCCGTAACGATGCAATGTCCGGTACCAGCCTGGTATCGGTTGACGATTTTGCACCATTGGTACTCTCGGCCAACGATAGGTTGCAGCAGTTGATGCCGATGCCCGAGAAGGAACATGCTGAAGGATCGACCAGGTCGATACCTTGTCGTTTTCTATATAGTTACCATGATAGCCGAAAAATATATAGAACATAGCTTCTCCTGATTTCTGTCTTTTTTTGGTGAATTTCCGCAATGAAACTGCTCCTCTATCATTTGGTTTTCAACCAATATTTCCAAGTACTATGTGAAAATATTTTGATTTTAGCACTTTGCATCGAAACAAAAAAAATAAAAGTAAAGTCCTACCTAGTGAAATCAGGCAATTTTTTCACAATCTTGCGCGCCTCTCGAAAATCGCTCCCGAGAAACAAAATAAATAAGGGTTTATCATTGAGATCTGTAGTTCAGGGTCCCATAACCTACCTAGAATGGAAGCCTTCGAGAAAAGAGATTTTCACACCTTGAGGAAGATGGCACATGGGTACGTCGCAGTATTCCCAGCGGAAANTTGGACACTCCCAGTCATGCTCTCGATCAGGTCGAAGCATGTTTGAACTGGAATGGCGCCTCACTCGGTACTGACCCGCTGCCGCACATTCTGCATCTCGGCTGGCTCATTCTTGTACCCTGCCAGCCTCCGCTTCAAGTGTCGCCACAAGTGCTCCATTGACTCAGGGGTCCGGCGACTGGGCTAATTATTAGAGGACCTCGATACCATGGCCCTGGAGTCATTGGCTAGCCAGCCGCGATGAGTGTATTCGTATCATTGGCTTGCTTAAGCACCACCTCTCCCACTATGAGCTGGTAATACTCCATTGTCAGGAGCAATTCGTCCTCGATGATGCTTGTACCCAGCTTGGCATCCATTGTTCCTTCTATTTGAAAGCCCTATACCATTCCATTGGCCGTAATGCAGCCCCAAAACATCAGGCTGCATCCATCATATTTTTCGGTTCCCCTCACATGCCTGTCTCTCAAGCCTTCGACAGCGGCTGGAATCGCTTACGCCATCAACACTGGACCATATAGGACTTGCGAAGTGTAATGTGTTGAGGAGAGAACGAAATTAAACTGATGCGGCTGGATGGGTGTGATTGGAAAGGAAACCAGCCTGGCGAGGACCGTGAGAAAGAGTACGTGTGATGGTGACCAAAAAATATGATGGTTGCAGCCTGATGTTTTGGGGCTGCATTACGGCCAATGGAATAATATATGGATTTCAAATAGAAGGAAGAATGTATGCCAAGCTTTATACAGCTTTTATATTCCCAAGCTTTTATGCTTGGCCAATCCGCCAAGCTTTTATAATCCCTCCCTAGTGAAAGGCATATGACACTTACCTAATTTGTTCATAATGGAGGCAACTCTTTTTCAGTACAGTCCTATATTTATCAAACGTTAGACTCCAAACCTTCTATTCATCTTTACTCAAATATATAAAGTATTTAAGCTAATGAACATTGACATTTGATATATGTGACAGCCATATTACACCTTGAAGGAACATGACTCCATTATTAAGTCTGAATCTTCTGAAATACATGCATTTGCAAACTTGCATGCATGCCTTAAGGATGCCGATTAAATTTTAGTGCTTGGAAATCCATAAACATCTAATATATACTGTACAGGGTGTCCGTAAATGATTTTTCCGATTTGGATATTTTATTATTCAGCGTTACTTCAAGCTACACTTAGGAAACACATAACAACCAAAAGAACAATTTTAACCATTTTTATTGACATACACAAGGTCATTAATCAAGTTCAATGTGAGCGCCATGAATACCTCGAACCACATAGTCATACCGCTTCACTTCGTCCGATGGTTTCAGTTTTTGCAACATCTGTAATCGATATAGCCACAAATGAAGGCGCTTGCGAAGAACCTGCCAGACACTTGTTTTCGGCATGTTAAGTTCCCGACTGGCAAGCCGCACAAATGTTTGGGGACTGCGTAGAAATGATTGCCGAATGGTTTCAATGCGCTTAGCACTCACGGACGGTCTGCCGGTGCTTTTGCGTTTACACACACACCCATCGCTAACAAAACGCTCGTACCAAGCACGAATTGATGGCTGGCTTGGAGGAGCCTTCCCATACTTCCGTCGAAACTGTCTGCATTGTAACAACAGATATGAAACGCCAAGACACAGAACGGTTTCTCCGGCCCGGACACCATTGTGCCGTACCGACGAATGTAGCTCTGCCAGCGGGCAGAATGCACAACTTGCAATCTAGCGCAAAATTCAAACTTTCAGAGTTCGTCTTACATATAATTTCAAAGCAGCTACTAAAACAAAGTCGGAGTAAAAAAACATAAAAATCGGAAAAATCATTTACGGACACCCTGTACGGTATAGACAATCGTGACTGACTGACTGACTGACGCTAATTCTAACCATGTTCTAGAGAAGTTAGAAATCTGAAACTTGATACAGAAGTAGCTATTGCGATGCAGAGTTCAGGAAAAATCCAACTTTGGATTTTTCCAAATGCCTTGGGGGACATTTCAGGGGGCACTGATTTTGCAAGCCGAGGCCCAGCATCCCCAGACGGATGCTTAGGCCTACGCCATTTGCATGCACACATTCCTCTGTCATTGAAGGAAGTGTGTGTAACTGCTAGGTTGTTCACTCAGGAGGAATTCCTGCTTCGGAAGGGGGTGTACTTGCCCTGGAGACAATTTTCACGGGGGGCTGATATCGAAGGCCTAGGCCTAACCCATGGAAGCACGCTTACGCCAATACCATTCTCATGGACTCTCTTCTTCAAAGGAAGCGGGATAGAAAACAAAAGGCTGTTGGTTCGCATGCTACAGATATCATTTCGACAATGGAGATACGTACCCTGAAGGGACTGATTAAGCAGGCCCATATGTAACCCTTGCATGGACGCTCAGGCCTACATCGACCTCAATTCATTTGTTTAGATGACCTTTTCAGCCCATTTTAACGGAAAAATCGCTGCCTTCGCAGGCGGTGGGAGGTCTTTGCCCTAAGCCTTTCTATGTCGTAGGATAGGTAGAAGGACATGGGCTGATGCGTACCGGTATGTTTGTGGATACGAATTGGTTCCATATATTTTTGCTGCAGGGAAACTGCAAGGAAGATTTTCAATCGACTTTCCGATTTAGAGTGATTATGTCCAATCCAGGATGCTAAGACTAAAGCCATTTCTGTGCTCCCGCTTCACCCAAGCAAGAACGTAAATAGCCATGAACTGCCTTCATGAATGAAGTATTTTCTCTTGGTCAACTCTATATAGCATTAGGTAGAGTTAGAAAAAGGGATTCCATCAATGTATTTCTGCGTACATATAGATATGAAGATAGTGAAAGAACTCCCCATACAGTGAATGTAGTCTATAAAGAGTTACTTCTTTAAAACACTTAAGTGGCTTGTGTGGTTCATGTGGTTGCTATTACTCCTACTTTTTTTTTAGAGATTGATATGCAATCAAGAGTGTGTTGGCCATAAGCAGGTATTGAATACTCCAATAGAACACTAAACGACGCATTGGCAAATGTTACTTGGTGATCCTCATGCTACAAGTCACATGGCGTTACTAAGAATATGTTCTAAGACACCCTTGTTTTTAAGGTGTGAAAGCCAAAGGTGTGGGAATTGAACCCGTGAGCAATGGAGTTTGACCGCATAACTAGAAGTGAGCATGGAAAACGGATGCCTTAAACTGAAATGCATTAGTAATTTCATTATGTCTCAGAGCGCCGAAGGCTCGTCAATAGCGAGTTTCTTTAGCTGAAGGGCAAACAAACTCGCTAGTATAGAATATAGCTCGTAGATATTTCATTGCTTAATGCAAGCATTTTGTAGAAACAGCGATTTTTATGAGTAAAATGTGAGATATGCCCAGGCCAGCAATGGCAATCTCGGTTACCAACCGGGCCATAACTTTATATTTCCTGAATTCGGCATTCCTTGAGAGTCATGTGAGTGTGGCTGGAGCAATGTTAGGGAGGGATAATCCCCAGTAACTAAGATCACCTCATCTTCAGTCGCCATTTGCATTTCTCGTTGACAACATGGCCAATGGGAAACGAAAGAAGCAAGCCTTCACGATTGAAAGGAAAGTGTGCTTGATTAGTTTAATAGAAAGGGCTCGAAGTGAAGCTAACGTCGCTCGCGAACATGGACATCTGTTTCCAAAATTTGGGAAAATCGTGACAGCTTCATCCGTGTTTACGAAAACATGCCACAAAACAAGAAACTTCCTAGGTCTGTCGAGATGACATCGACGAGGCCTTGCTAAAATATAAAGTAGTTCAAGGTTCAAAGAAGTGCAATAATCACGATCAGTGGATCAATCTTGAAACTGAAGCTAGTGTAGTAGGACCAATATGAACAGGAGTTGTAACGTTATATAGCATCAATTTTGAAAACAAGAAAACGGAGTGCCAATAAAGGCAACCTCGGTTATAACGAACCTCGGTTGTAACGACGGTTTTTATCTTCGATGACGTTATAACCGAGTTCGACTGTACATTGCAGTTGCTTGTGTCTGCAATGTACCAAAAGCTCGTAATGTTACCGTGCATCCTAGAGCTCGTGCAATTTTCACAATTTGTGAAATTATGTAACTCAATTTGTAACAAACGAAAAAGGAAATGAATGTAATAGTGCGATTCTAAATTGCCACAGTTTTAAATAAAGTTCAGAAACGCTTTTCTGGCTCGACTAGTACCAAGGAGAGTGCTTCAACCATAAATGTTACTTTTCTTCATGGGGGGCAAAGTTCGGGGCCGTATATCTCGAAAACCGTTAGAGCCAGAGGGTCAACATTTAAATTTTATTCTGAAGTCATAGATACCACCATGCGCAAATTCTTTCGGAGGCGTAACGAAAGTTCCTTAAATTTGATTACTTGGGCTGGAATACCTCTATATAGTTAAATATCCTTCATATGGAGTAGGTTAGATCAGTAATTGTCATCAAGTGTCATTGTTCACATTCCTCATGGGAATGGAGGATTAGCATCCATGGAAAAGACTCACTGGATTCGCAACGACCATCTGTCTCGCATGTCATCTTCGTATGTGTCTTTGTACAGAAATGCACATCGCAGTATTCCCATGTCCTTTTAGAATCGACTGGATCCAGAACTCTGCACCAGGGACCCCCATATTTCCCAGTCGGATTCCGACAGTAGTTGTGCTCATTCGTGATGGAATCAGGAAATGCCCGCTTCCTGCCAGCATATATTTCATCCAAGTTCAGGAACTCCTTATGCACCCATGGTACGCATGGACTACCTGAGAGGGTTCTGTTTTTTTTGCCAATATATTCTGCTCCCTTTTGAGTCAGCTTGCATTCTGGTGGGCCTGAAAAAGGCATTTTATACCTTACTCCAGGAACACGATCTCCAAATTTCAATGTTGATGCGATGATCAATAGCATCATAGAGCACATTCTGCGCACCATGGCTAATTTTCACTTGTCGCTGTTGCTCCAGATCTGATGCTGAAATATGCTTTTTTGTAATTACATGCCAAATCGACCAGAACGTGTTCTTGACCATCTCAGATATTGACAAATATCGTATACGCGCAGAGGAATTTCTTAAAGAGACTAATTTAAACCAATTGCTCTCCAGATCATAGTTCAGTGGCCAATATCTAGACTTGCCACTCAGGAATGCGGTGTTCCAATACTTCATTCAAATGTGGATGGTATGCTTTGTGTCACGATACCAAATTCAATGTTGACATGTAATTGCTCCATGAGATATGACTGTAGCGGTGGTACCAAAATTCCACTTGATGAAACAAGTAGACTTATTTCGGTGACCGATATTCGCACTACCCCTTGATTTCGTCGAAATCAAGCTCATGCTCTTGTCAATTTGACTTTGGATGACCCTTTTGGAAATTCTCTTGTTTAAACCATATATCCAAACTTCCCAATATCTAAAACGAAGAATCAATTTTTTAGTGATTTCAGATGAACCATAAAATGTAGTGTTCATGGTATAGGGAAATATTTCCATGCCCTACCAGCCCTTAAGTCTATGTTATCTTAATAGTTTTATTGCATAAATATGCGTAATGTATAAATAGACGGTACCAAAGAAGCATTACAATTTTATTAAGAAAGACTCGAAAATACTAGATTCACGAGGGATCTCAGTTACTCTCAGCCAAGTGTTTTTGTCTGTATCATTAACTGGCGCAGATCAAGGGAAAATCGGAATGAAATGTGGGCAAGGTAGCACTACTTCCATTTCAGGCATAGGTCATTTTAGGCCTAGGACTAGTCGCCAATTGGATAGTCCACTTCATGCCTGTTAGCTTGCAACTATAGGTCCCCTTTTTACTCATGGAAGCAGAATAAAAT
>CAJPEV010005319.1:0-15596 GCA_905338385.1 Darwinula stevensoni
CGTCATTCGCGAACACAAGACCAAGTCTGACAAACTATCCAATGTCGCTATGTAGACGAAATCAACTCCAAACAGCACCGATTGTGAAACGCAGTGGGATGAGCGCTGAATCGAGGCGATAAAAATGATTTCCGAGACGCCCGCCATTCGCAAACGGAAGACCAAGCCAGTCAAACTATCTTTCTAAGTAACCAATGCTTTTTTTTTGCCAAATAAGATTTCTGAATTTTGTCTCGAGATTTGTTATAAAACCGGGAGGTAGGTCAAGACATGTTAAGATATGAAAAAGACGACTAGCTGTATTTGAAAAAATGTTTAACTTGGTCGTGTGTTCACGTTGTACGATATGGATATATCCAAATAGGGTTTAAATCGCTGGTCACTGAACGGTATTTTGCCAAATGATGATTCAGGAATACAACATTAAATCTGGAGAGCACAGAATGAAGACATATATATGGTAGATATTTGATTTAGTCAAACCCTCTAGTCGTTTTGGATCTCTACCATTTTTAGAAATAATAAGAATGAAGGATACCAATGGGGATGCGTCTTCGGGATCTATTTTGATTTTTGACCTTAAGTTGAGAAGATTGAAACCTAAAGCACGCAGTAGTTGAGCAGACAAATGTCCGGGAAGGTCTGTATCATGCATCCAGATTCTCTCAAGTTAGGTCTGCAAGGGAACGGAAATTAGTTTTTCTCCATGCGGTAACACATTTATTCCAAGAGGCGCTGATAGAAGGCTATTCTTCAATGGAACCAAATGCAGTACGAAAGCAGGTATAGGTTTTTGCAGAAAGGACCGATTTAAGGAGAACCAGAATTTGGCTAAACCTTTGTAATAAGTTATAGCAACATTTTGAAGGGTATTTAAGTCTGATGTAAGAAGGAGAGAACCTTGAGGAAGGGGGTGAAAAGGAAGACTGAGGAAGTGGTGCTATTGCAACCTTAATATACAATTTTTTGGAGGTGAAGTAAACGAAAGGCTACATGCCGGGCTTCAAGAGAAAGTAGTCCTTGACTTCCTGCGATAAGAGGACAATGTAAGTCAGCTGGGTGTAACCAGTGCGTTTTATGCCAAAAAATTTGGTGGAACCTTCTTTCAAATTTTTTCCAAATAGGCCGGAGGAGGATCTGGAAGAGATAAAGAATTCCAAAACCGTGTTGCTACAAGTTGATTTAAAATCAGCACTCGCTCTCGAAAGGATATTTCATGGAATCTGTGTTGCCATGAGTTCAGGGATTCCATTAGTTTGGTTTCTGCTATTTCCCAATTTCATTGTTCAAAAGCAGGAACACCAGGGTGCCCAAAAGCTTATATCCGTCATTTTTCCTCTTGAAAGAGTGGAAACTTCAATCCTTCCACACCATGAGCCGCACCATTTTTTTCACTATTTATGGAGGAATTTTACGCAGACGAATAAATTTAAAAGCATTCATCTAAAATGAAAAAGTGATAAACCAGCGTCTTTGAAATTGGACGCTACTCTGCGATTCAGGTTTCTTCGTAATCACGATTGGAGTAGATAAGGTTCGTTTCTTCATTGTAGCTTAATTTGAGAAAATGTAAACTTCGTCTGGTGTTTGCGCAGGGCGAGCGTCTTTGAAATCGGTCAAATCCTCACGATTCCGTTTTCATTGCACTAGGATTTCGAATCAGTGCTAACAATATTTTTCAGTATCTGAGTAGAAGAATCATTGCCTCAATCTTTGGATGCGTATTTATACGACTGCTTCCACACTCTGGCTATTTTGCAAATTCAGTTTGAAATTTCAATCACTCAGCTATTGGTGGTCGTGAAAGAAGAAGTGAACTCTCAAGAAAGAAAAATATCATGCCTGGAGGAAAGGGGCTGAAGAAATGACCGGAAAGGTAGGCAAACAGGGTCCCTAGTGCCATATATAATCGAATCAACATTGATTCAATGTTCATTCAACATCTGGGTGTTGAGTGAACATTGAATCCATGTTGTTTCAATGTTATGTCCTACAAAGTGTTAGTATCGAATCATCGAAAGTTGTGTCGACGAATGGACATTTTGACGAGTTTCGTTGAGCGAGCGCGACCATACATCGAAGGATTACAAAGCCGAATAAATTCATGTTTATTTTTATCGTTTTGGCCTTCTTGATTCCTGAACCTTGTCAGTTGTGCCCTGTCTAGTAACATCCCGATGTGCGTTGCACATTTGAATCACGATTCCAAAGTCGTTCTTTTTCCTGTATTTTGATGAAAATCAGTTTTCATTGAAAAGATTTTACTTCTGCATAATATTTCGACGAATTAATTCGATATTTGGAATTTCGTCCTTTTGATAATTCGACCTTTCGAGTTTTCGGCGATACTACTTTAGATGATTCGGTGTTCGGTATTTGAAACGATCCCGGGCAAACACGGCGGTGAAAGGCAAAATCTTGCATGGGATTACTTTGAAAGGCTTTTGTGTAAAGACTTCACTAAGTTGTTGAACCTTTCTTGACATTTGACCTTGGGTGTACAACATGTCTCAAGGTGAAGGCAGTCAAGTTGTGCATGGCTCTTTCCTTCATCAACATTTGTATCTGGATGACTGATAGAACCTTCATTTTGATGCTTTTATCAGGAACCCAGAAGTCAGTATTTCTGCTTTCATTTATTTGGATACCACAATTCTGCTAGTCAGTTGTTTCACTAATTTAAGTCAAGGCCCCCCCCCCCTCGACCCAAAACCCGAACTCCAACTCTTATTAACGGCCTGACCCGACCAGAGCAAAAACTAAGTGCTTTAACCTATACGGAGTCCAAGTTCCGGGCAAGAGCAGGCGACGCTCGCGCTTCCTGATTGGCCGTGGACGGGGAGTCTTTGGTTCGGGAAACAATGCCACGTGCTCCAGTAGTCAACAATGGACCGCGGAGGGCTGCCTCGCTTCTTCCTTCATCTCAAAAACGTTTTGATTTATGAAAAATTCTGCCTCAACGAGATTTGCAGTCTAGAGTCTGCCCTAGCCACTGGTACTTTTTAGCCATATGTAAGTTAGATAAACGCACGCAAAGGATAATGCATAGATGATGCATACGCTCCCTTTCCATCAGACGTCGTCTTTCTCCCCCCTTCATCTCGACAATGACCCGCTGGACGAAAAATCGCTTAAGATTAAGATGGCCTTAAGAGCATCTGCGCGTGAACCCAGCCCACAAATACCACCAATGACTTTCAAGGTGTACTGCACCCCTATATATTAGACGGGGATCACAATGGCAAGAGTCTTATTAGGGGATGCGATCGTTACCCTAAACAAAGTAACTGGTAAACGCCACTTCTTACATTGAAACTTCTACAAATATTTTAAGACACCAAGGGAACACGGGCTAGAAACTGCCATCACCTGCGACGATATCATCAGAAGTGGCAGAGAGATACTTGAGCAGAGAAGAAATTTCCAAGCATTTTCATGTAGGAATAGGGGCTGGAGGAAAGGCCAAAAGGAAGGGCTAAGTGGGGGGAAGGAGAGTGGTTTCTGTGTGGTGAACGACGGACGAAATTGGAGTGTTAGATCACGAGGAACTATGAGGAGCTATGCTTTTCCATCATACCAATTCTCTGCGAATACGTGTAAACAAAAGAAATCATAACCTCATATCTTATCTAATTCTCCATTTAATACAAAAAGCCATTAATGGGTGGCCAAGGTGTCCTTTGTTCAAGGTGCGACGTATCAACAAAGCCATCACCGTTATCGTCGAGGAGTGTCCAGTCAGGCTCAGGACCATATGCGACCAGGTGAAGCAAAGACTATGGCGAATGGAGACCATTTCTTGGAAAGGTTCCGACCATGTTCCGTCATTCTCCTCATGGCTGGCTGTTTCCCTTTTTCCGGCATTCTAGGCTCGGAACTCCCAATTCCACCTCGTTTCCATCCCAGCCTTCTACTCTACCGGATTTCTTCTCTACATCATCATCATCATGGTGCTCTACGTTCGAAACATGGTGGTCTTTATTCCCAGAACTCCATTCGTTCCAGGAAGTGGTCGCCTTTATCCAAACCTTAGTCGCCATCATCTATGCCGGTATCGTCGCAGCATTCTTTCTCGTCAGGGGTCCGCGGATCGCAAACATCATTGCGGAAATGGAAGCTGTTCCTCGGAAGCCGCGGAAACGAATCGCGGAACTCACGTTGCCCCTCATCATCCTCTTGCTCGTTTCTGCATTAGACGTCGCCGTTGTCACGGCCTTCGACAACAGACTCGCCCCGTTTTCTCCAACCAAGACTGGATTCGTTGTCGTTTTCTTGGCCCTCACACTTAGAATCAAGTCGTTTATTGAAGACATCATTGAAGACTTGCACCAACCCCTGGGAAAATTGGGAGAAGAGGCACTTGCTGAAATGCGGTAAGGATCACTCAAAAATCACTCACACTCACAACATCAATGTGTTATCTGATCATGGCCTCTATCTCGACTAGAGAAAGATATGTTCGTATTTGGACGCTGATGGGAAATGTGATGAGGGTATTTGGATGGCCGATTTTCTTCACAATGGCGGAGGCATTTTCCATTTGTTTCTCCGAGTTCTACAACATCTTGATAACTGCACAATTGGATGACTCTCCCATGCATTCTATTGGACTCCTTATCTGCTCCCTTTCCCTCATGGTCGCACTTATCCGATTCCTCACCGTGATTGAATCTGCGCATCATCTCCTTCAAACCGTGAGTGGGTCATCATTCTCTCTCCGAGCTTCTCTTCGCTGCTTCAGGTCCATGAATGACCAGGGAGCTGGAATGTGAACTGGCGACGCTTCACAGTAAACAGCGAGATTCCATTGGGACCCAGGAATTGACAATGACGGTTCAGGATCTTCCCATTTCCGTCTCTGCTGCCGGGTTCTTCAACCTCCATCGATCTCTTCTCATTTCAGTTAAATTTATTTATTGTTTCAGAAAATTATACGCATTGAAGTGCTTTCCTCGCACTTGGCGTAATGGTTGTTCCTTCCAGTTCGGCAACTCCATGCTGACCTATATGATGATCCTGCTGCAGTTCGGGAGCCCAAAGGATTCTGTCTTGCCAGGATATCCCGGAGAAGGACTTCGACACCGATGGAAAGAATGAATTCTGCTGAAAATGTTTTTCATAGTTTTGCGCATTTCAGTCGACTGCTTGGAATAGAGAGCATTTATGCTCTGCATAAATGTTGTATTAACCTGAAACATCCTTTACCATCAACCAGTATTTTTGGGACTTGACGAAATCATGCTATGGAACGTTATTCACTTTCTGCAGTGAAATGGAAAACCTAAAGGAAACGAAATCACTCGCTTTGGAAGTTTAATTACATTTTCCAGTTCCTTTCTTAAATGCCTCATCTTAATATTAGGATCTCTTGTCCAATCCTCTTCAGAATTGCTCAACGTCAACGATTAATTCGTGGAATCCACTAAATATCTTATTTTCCCTCCTTGTCCAATATTGACATTGAGCCAGACATTACGAATTGTTTTGTGGTCTCCTCATTATTTTAAATAAAGCACGGCAGAAATGAGTTCTTCTTGCATTCGTAAAACACTTCCATGAATTTTATCAGATGCATATCATTGGAATTCACTTGGATTTCGCACCCTCCCCCTCCTTCCGTCTTCCAGTCCCGCCCCCACTCATGCCAGCTTCTCTTTTTCTTTTCAAGTCTGCCTGCAGAAAGTGAAGGGAGGTTTCCCATTCTCTGAGTGTCATACACATCTTTGCCTATTATAGTGAGTGAGTTTGCTCCGCAAATTCACTCATCGTCATGCATAAAATCTTGACAATATTCTTTCTGTTTATATGATATGTTCTCTCCACCCTCCTCCCCCACACCCCAGGAAGATTTTCTCCAGTAATCTGGCGAACAGAAATTCACTCCGTTTTTTTTAATACATATTCTCTTCCTTCAGCGATCACTGTTCGTATGGGATATTTCCTTCTTTAGTATTGTATCTAATGGCTTTTAGGAATTTGAACGTCCTCGTGGTGGGCGCTGCAAATGCAATTCTGCATATTGGGTAACTTGGGGGAATATGGTCATTGAGGTAATATGGCCCCTCACAATGAATCCCTTAACAGAATTAATAATTAGTTTGGGCGAATTTTGAAAATAGTTCTATCGAAGAGAGCATGGAATTTTCGAAATGTTTAGACCTGTTCATTGATCCAGTTCTCACTGGAATTCGGGATGCATCGATTTGTTCTAGTCATATGCATGCGATTCTTCAACTCACGGCCCTGAAACTAATATGGGCTTTGTGCCACTTAAGCGTATATTTTCTAATAGCAGCATGGATACAAAATCCATTTGTTCAAAGTTATGCTATGGTTCCTCGTGAATGCTTGTGGAAAGTGCTAGCCCCTTCACTTGCGGTGCACATACAGTGTTGTCAATTTTGTCATGCAAGCCAATATGGGGTAATGTAGCCACACTGATTTGGGGTAATATGGACACATCCTTGATTCCATGGTAGCACCGCACTGACCTATTGGTCGTGTCAGCTTTCTTCATGTGGGATCTCAGGCTGCAAAAGAGCATCCAATTCTCTTCCTCTACGTATATCAATAGACGTACTGGACATCTGGACGAAATATGCAGTTCATGAGGAGGCAGTGCAGGAGGATGTGCACATGCACATTAGACTCTTAGACATCCGCTTCACATACACCAGACTTTTTTGTGGCATGAAATTTGAATGCAAGTAAATATCCCTCGTACAATAAGTTAAAAGGGTATTTGCAATTTTTAGACACTATTAAAGCATGCGTCCAAATTTTCGCAACGTTTTTCCTGCAATGTAAGACCTCTTATTTCACACATTTAGCGCATGTTCACTCTGATCCATGTTTTATCCCTCTTCTTACTCCCACAGTTGCCCTGCCTCCGTCGTGCTTCCTCGGTCTCGTTTGTTGTAATTATAAGGCCATATTGTTCCGAATATGAAAATGTTCTAGTTTGTTCTGTGTCGATTTCCTTTCTGTCAAATATACTCCGAGTGGACGTTACTCTGCTTCAATATTTAGTCCCTAATGCAAAAATTCGAATTTCTGAGGAAGGTGGGTCACGTGACTCGACGCATGACGAAGCCTCTTTCGTGCAAGACAGCAAAACCTCATCGTCTGGAGCCCCATTTCCTGCAATTGTACGATGGTTCAATGCTCCGCCTCCGGTTCCAGTGGCGACAAAACTGGTTTTCGTAAGTGGGCCATTTGTTCACTTTTGTTGACAATGCACGACACCTACCGCATTTTCTTCTCCATGGCCCCTGTCGCATTCGTATTAACTTTCACGTTCTTGTGCCTAACTACGAGATCTGATGCGCTAAACAATGGAACTATCTTTATAATCATATTGTACATCTTACGCAGCAGGCAATATGCAAAAAGGTCCTTTAGCTTTTTATCCCCTTGTCCAGCGGGTGCACAACATACGGCCCGCGCGGCCCTTCCCCGCGCCCGCCACGACTGTTGTGCCACTTCGACTCCTACCTTGTCAGCCACAGCTATGGAAGTAAGTAATTGGAGTAGATGCGGCGAGTAGATGAATAAAAATCATAAGTGGCCCTCACATTCTTTTGAGTCGTGCACCCCTGCCCGTGTCGAACTAGGGCAGACTTTTGCTTGAAGGGAACGTACGATACAGTTTGTATGCCTGATTGCGAAAATTCGCTGGGTAGATTCTTCGAAAGAGTTGTCATGACTTTCCCTCACTTCCTATACAAGTCCGATGTGGATTAGTTTTTTTTTTAGAAGCAAGTAAAATTGCGCAACAAGGACGATGACACTGTAAACTATACAGCCACGCTCCTACCACACTCCTACTATCGATCGTGTCAGCCTCGTTATCGGTTTCGTTCCGGTGTATTAGATGAAAGAGTCTTGATATCCTATTTATCATCATCTCTATCGTCTGAGACCGTATAACAAAAGAACCGGAGGCTCATCGTTTTCTGCCTAATGCGGAAAACTCTTCACGGTTGGCCTGAATATTTTTGTTTGTTCGAGGTGCGGTGCATGGAAAGGACTTTGATGTTCTTCGACAAGGACGGTCCAGTCCCGCCTGCTTCATACAGGAAAAGGTGAACCAAAGGTGACAAAGGTGAAATTAGACAAGTTCGTGGACACGTTCCGACCGTGTGTTGTCACTCTCCTCTTTGCCAGATGCTTTCCCTTCTCCGCCATTTTCAACTTGAAATTTAATTTTCGGCTTGTTTCCTTCCCGACCTATTTCATTGAGTTCCTCGTTTGCATCGCTTTTGTCCTTGTGTCGACCTTTCAATCAGCATTCGCAGCATTGGCAAAGGTGCATATCTTCCAGTTTGCTATCGAATACCTCCAAATGTTAGTCTCCAGCGTCTATAACGGGATGGTCATTGCCTTCTTCCTCGTCCGGGGCCTGCGATTCACAGCGATCTTTGAGGAAATTGATGCCCTTCCGCGGAAGCCGCGGAAACGCGTCACTGAACTCCTTTTCAAGCTCGACACCCTGTCTCTTGACATCTATGACCTCACCCTCATCACCGATGTGATGCTGGAAATGCCTCTTACTGTGACCAAGACAAGGATCGCGGTTGTTTTCTTCGCCACCATTCTGCAGATCACGTCTCTCGTTCAGGACATCATTGACGACCTGCGTCAACCACAAGGGACATTGGGAGAAAAGACCTTTGACGAAATCCGGTTAGACCAAAAAAAAAAATTAAACTCCTCTACAATGGCATTGGGTTGACTAATCTTGACCACTATCTCACTCAGAGAGAAATACGTTGGCATTTGGATGCTGATGGAGAACATGATGGGAGTTTTCGGGTGGCAGATATTCTTCGCGATGGCGGATTTTTTTTTAATGAGTTTCTGCGAGTCGTACAACATATTGACTTTCATCCAGCCGGGGGTCTATCCTCTGGAATACCTCATCAGCTCCATCCTTAACCTTACGGTTTCAGTCATTCGATTCCTCGTGCTCTCGGAATCCGCTCGTCATCTGTTTCAGACCGTGAGTGAGCCCTTTTTCTCCGTTTCATATCTGGTCGACCGCTAAGGTTCACGATTGAATGCAGGCAGGTGAACTGGAATGTGATCTGTCGAGACTTCGAGGAAGGAACCGATTTTCCTCGGCGTTTCAAGAATTTATTGTGACGGTGCACGGACTTCCCATTCGGATCTCCCCAGCCGGATTCTTCGACCTCCATCCGTCTATCGCCCTCTCGGTAGGATTCACTTCTGTCAATTCATCTTCGGTTGGCCTTACGCCATTTCTTGTCGTTATGGCATCTAGCTCGCCAACACTTTTCTGACATGCATGATGCGGTTCGCCTGATCCTGATGCAGTTCGCGGAGAAGAAAGGTGAAGGCAAAAGTAACTCCACCGCCTATCCGGAAAAGGGAGCTTCGACTCCGAGTTATTAAATGACCGCAAGCCATCATCTTTGGCGTCCGGAATGAGCATTTCAAAATATTTCATTATTTAAAGAAATTTCTCTTGCTATATTCACTCTTTTTGCATCACGAGTGTCACTTGCTCCTGAGCCTTTATAATAACCATTGAATTCCTTCACAGCATATGCTCATATTCGTGTTACATTCGGATTGCCGTTTTCTCTTAGCATGGTAGAGGAATGATAATCGAATGGAATTGCGTGCATCGTCTGGAAAATATCCTTACGGTACCAATAGAAAGTAATCATTTAGCAATTCCGAAGAAAAACAATTCATTGAATGCCATAAGAATATTGAAGCACTTCGTTGCAGCTCTCTCTCTCTCTCTCCCTCTCTCTCTTTGTCTCTGATAGCGTTCCAGCTTGATATTCCCAGAAATTTTAGCGGTTCACTTTTACAGTGTTCCTTAGCATATTCAACATTTTCCGCACGCGATAAAGCATTCTCCAACGTACTATATACGTTCTATATGTTTCCGAAAAATGGAGAATTTGTTATGGAATGTTATTCTGTCCAATAGCATCCAATAAATGTATTCATTCAAATTCATTCA
This sequence comes from Darwinula stevensoni, assembly GCA_905338385.1. Lineage (NCBI taxonomy): Eukaryota > Metazoa > Arthropoda > Ostracoda > Podocopida > Darwinulidae > Darwinula > Darwinula stevensoni. The sequence goes on from CAJPEV010005319.1 coordinate 9,998, forward strand.
TCGCCTTCTTCCATGTCTTCGAATATTTTACCTAGTTCCAAATATATTTTTCCACCTTTCTTTTGCCGACCTACTGATGATGGCAGGACGCTATCAACTATGAGGGTTCCTATTTTTGCAATTTAGGCGATTCATAGCTGCTAATACGCAAGCCTGCAATCAAGTGTCCGTGGCAACCGAAAAGCAGCATTCATGACTTCAGAGAAGTGTCGACGCTTTCCTGTCTGTCCCAGAAACAACCCCCAAAAGTTAGCGAGTCGCAGTGCCCCCAGTTAAATCCCAATCGCCCCCACTTATCGCCACGAATGACAGGGTCATTCATCGATGACTATTTTTCATCGTCACCGGCAGGAATATTCGAACTTCCAGCGTATCGAGCGGGATCAGTTAGTGCAGATGGCGCCTGTTCCCTTTCTTCGACCCCTTCCCGTCTCGAAATTGAACCGCCGGTATTCCTCTTGAAGAATATCTTGTGGATGGAAATTGGGCAGGCTTCTTCGCCTCGCAACACAAAATCGCTCCAACAAATTTGAAGCTTCAGTTCTTCGGTGCGGCAGAGTATACCGAATTAACGCATTTATAAGATGTCAATTTCATTGGTTTTTTTCTTCTACTTCTCTCCCCCCAACCCCCTCCTGGAGTGTTTTCGGGGAAAGAACAGTATTTGAATTGAAGGAAAGATATTGACTTGTAGGTCAAGAAAAGTGCGGTTTACGCTGCTTGCAAGGCATCAGTTCGAAAAATGAAAGTAACTTCGGCTCCTTTAGGCTTAGCCTGCGGGCTGGAGTCCCAACTCCCATTATTGCCGTATCTCGTGCTGAAGTTATGTCTGATTTATGACTTATTCTGCTTTTGTATCGGTGCCTGGATCATTTAAAAAAAAAAAAGATGTATGCGATATTGAGTTCTTGGGATGAACTGAGATCGAAACGGTGGTTAGCAGTGGCCGATCGATGGGTTGGAAAACGGACATATCGAGCACGGACACCCATGATTTAACGGGACTAGCCTGTGCAAAAGCACGGAAGGCGATGAATTCGAAAATGATCATTTGATCAAAATGATCGCATGAACTTTGTTAATCGTCATGGCAACGACAGGGCGGTCGGGAACTGACGCCGAGCGAAGACGAAAAACAGCCCAAAAATCGAGACGTTAACTTTGAATCGTCACTTTGTAGAAGAATGTGGCATTGTCGGCTTTCATTTGCAGCCTCACGCTGCTCTGCGGACATCGCAACCCGCCGCGCCCGTTTCCAAACGTTAGTGGCCTTTCGCCACATCGCTTGAGCCGGTTACTATGGCTATGAGAGAGCACACTCAATCGCACCGGGCGCATGCGTGTATCATGTGTGGCCACCGACCAACATCACCTCCACGGACCACAATAGTTTATTATATTTTATTATATACAGGGTGGCCCAAAAAAATAGCACTATTTTCAACGCGCATTTTCGGTGTGATGCGTTCAAGGATATTTTTCTGTTTACATGTATTGGGAAAAAAGGAAGATTTAGCTACAAAATACTTTTTTCAGACTTGAAACGTCTTAAAGGATGACCTATAAAAAAAATTATTGAGTATCGACTGCTAAAAATCGGCGTCGCGCTCACCGACCCACATACGTCGGCAGGCACATCCAATCAGCCCCGCGACGTCTGCTAAGGTCAGCGCTTCCCTCCCTCTTCCCTGGAGTGCAGGGACGTCGAGTTGGTGAGCGCAACGCCGATTTTTCGTAACCGAAATTCAATAAATTTTTTCTAGGTCATCCTTTAAGGTATTTCAAGTCTGAAAAAGCATTTTGTAGCTGAATCTTTCTTCTTTCCATTACATGTAAACAGAAAAATTATCCTTGAAAGCATCACACCGAAAATGCGCTTTGAAAATAGTGACTTTTTTTGGGCCACCCTGTAGATAGATGGCGTCCAAAATTAATTTGACTTTCGAAGGCATGCTCTCCACAGACCTCGTTGAGCTGGTGAGAGAGATTTCATGTACGCCTAAAGTTACTAGTCAATAAAATAAATCGTGAAATTCGACACATGCCTCTAATCGGTCTATCATTACTCAACCTCGGCGAGACATATCTAAAAACCCCAGATTGACTCTCTGTATATGCATAATTAGCCTTAATAGTCTTGGTTTCATATTGTTTCGAACGTAGGGAGGTGGGCCTCGACCTGAACTGACCTGCCCTGATCGTGGATTAGATTTAGGCGTACAACTGTGCATGAGGAAAGACGCTCAGAATTAATATTTTTATTCGTGCACTCAAAATTATAGAATTTTACTCTTATAGCAGCTCGTCTAATTCGTCGAATGGATGCATAAAGCCATTAATAGGATTGCCTGGGCGTATATGTTTGTTAGGGTGGGGCCATCGAGAAAAATTCATTTTTATCGATGAGCAGACCCCATTCCCGTCCTGGTTCACATGTGAAAAGGTGAACGAAAGATGATGGCGAACCGAGACAAGTTCTTGGAAAGTTTCCGACCATGTTCCGTCATTCTCCTCTTGGCTGGATGTTTTCCCTTTTCCGGAATTCTCGGCTCGGAACTCCAATTTCGCCTTCTCTCCTTCCCGGTCGTCTATTCGGTTGCATTTCTGATTTACATCGCTGTCATCATGGCGGTCAGCGTGCAAGGCATGGTGGTCTCCCTCCCAGAGGACGATTCGTTCCTGGAAAAAGTTACCTATATTCAATCCTCGGTAGCTAATGTCTATGCCGGCATCGTCGTCGCCTTCTTTATCGTCCGGGGACAGCAAATTGTGCGAGTCATCGCGGAGATGGAGGCCGTCCCACGGAAGTCGCGGAAACGAATCGCGGAAGTCGCATTCCCAATCATCATCCTCTTTTTCGTGACTGCTTTGGATGTCGCATTTAACTACCTCGCCGACATGAAATGTATCCTGTTTTCCGGAACGAAGTCTGGATTCGTCGTCGTTTTTCTGGCCTTAACTCTGCGAATCAAGACTTTCATTGAAGACATCATCGAAGACTTGCAACAACCCCAGGGGAAATTGGGAGAAGAAGCACTTGCTGAATTGCAGTAAGGACCCTAGCACCCACTCCTGCAACATCAATGTGTCATCTGATCATTGCCACTATCTCACCTAGTGGGAGATATGTCCGTATTTGGGCGCTGATGGAGAATGTGATGAGGGTTTTCGGATGGCCGATTTTCTTCACGATGGCGGAAGCATTTTTCATTTGTTTCTCCGAGTTCTACAACATCTTGACATTTGCACAGAAGAATATTCCCATGTATGTAATTCCCATTGCATTCCTTATCTGCTCCTTTTCCCTCGCGGCTGCACTTACCTGATTCCTCACACTCCTGGAATCTGCCCATCACCTCATTCAAACTGTAAGTGGATTCACAATCCGAATCGAAGTTTCATCCTACCCTGTTACGGTCCATGGATTTTTTTTTTCAGACAAGGGAACTGGAATGTGAACTGGCGACGCTTCGCAGTAAACACCGCGATTCCGCTGAAATCCTGGATTTTACGATGACTGTCCTTGACTTTCCCATTAATGTCTCTGCCGCTGGATTCTTCGACCTCCGTCGATCTCTTCTCATCTCAGTAAGATCCCCTCTCCATTACAAAACAAATGCGCACGCTAAAATGCATTTCTCGACGCGTTCGTTTTTCCTTCCAGTTCGCCAATTCCTTGCTGACATATATGATAATCCTGCTGCAGTTCAGTAGACAACTCTAAATGGATGAATCGGTCCTGTCATCCTTCGTCCGATTCGAAGATCTCCTCTCATGGAATATTTCTTATTTCGCTTCTCACTTGATTGCTTCAAATATAGAGTAATTGATGTTAGTACTTCGTCTTGCAATCGCCAAATTGCCTCCTTTTATGAATTTTTAATGTATTCGGAACGAAACACCTCAGTGAAACCCCCGAAAGAAACGCGATAGAACGTATGTATAGGAACAGATAAATATTATTCATGTAGCGAAGGAAGGAATTGCTCCGGTAGCACACCCACGTTCCGCATGGGTGATGTGGGCACAATGTTGGTCCCTCGTAGGCTTGTCCCGCGGCCCGTATGGCCAACGTCAAATGCTGACGCGCGGCATGACATCCAGGCGATTAAAAGAGGTTTCGATTCCGTATTTTTACGCGATTGTTGAGCTGCCCTGCTGGGGACCCTGCCACCGAGTCTGTCTCTGTCAGGCTGGAATTACTCTACTAAGTAGCACTTCCCTCGATCGCCATCTTTTGAGGCGTTCACCCTCCGCCCAGGATCCCATTGTAATTTCACTCTTCACCTAAGTATCTCCTCCCCCGCTATAGAAGCGATACAAGACTCGGGCGACCTCCAACGACACACGAACCGACCCCCGAAGGGCAGTCAGACTCAGCCTCCACAGCTTCATTCTCACCCCATCCAGCGAAATCCCAGTTTGAACCACGCCCCCTCCATGACTGACAGGAGTCTCCTTCGACTGCTCAACCTGTTAAAAATAATAATAACTCTTCCCTGCGCTTTCGATCAGACTTTTCTCTTCAGAACCTGACCACACAATATCATGCGGGATTTTGATTCATTCAGAAAAAAATGGATCATTTTATAACTGGAACCGCTTCATCTCCCTGTTCTCCTCTTTTCGGATGAACGCATAAAAGATTGCTTTCAATATTGCCTGCATTACGCAATACTTATTTCTCGCAATTTTTAAATCATAACAAGTAATGGTACTTATATCAAGTTTGAAATAATTGAGGGTGCCAATAAATCCAATATGTAAAATCGGCCGATTTTCCAAATTTGTTTTTATGAGTGCCCATAAAATGAGATTCGGGAATCTAAGTACTCCATTCATTAGAGGTCATTATTGGAGAGAAACTGTTCCACTGCTTGTGTTACGTGTTACGTTACACTCTGCTCTCAAGAAATAGAATGTATATACCTGTAATAATGCATTTAATGGAAGATCTAAATATAAAGATATGGTTGAGTCGATCAGGCCTAAACCAACGTAAAAGATGTAAAAATACAGGTTGCAAAGCGAAAGGATCAGTTGTACAAACGAGACGCCGGAGTCGGCAGATAACGATCCTTGATCGTCGGAGTCGGAAGATAAAGATCCGTTCGATCACGGAAAAGCCGCCAACTCGATACGCGTCCGAGCAACTGCGATGTATCTTGTAAGGGACAGAAAAAAAAGGGGTTTCTGGGACGATGCAAAGATGCACGAACGGTCATAATATTCGCGTTTGTGTAGGCCACGGTCCCACGTCTCCCGGGGGGGGGGTTTTGTTTGCTCTATGGTTCAGCGAAGCAAGAGTTCCGACCATAAAGGAATCGCTCATGTCCTTATCTTCATCTCGATATCATTCCCACGCGCCATCGATATGCGCTAGCTTCCTTCCGAGCCATCGAGTTTCCAGAACTGCGGAGGAAAAGCAGAATCTTCATCCGGTAACAATCATTTCCCTCATCAGTTTAATCCCTCCCCGTATCGAATCGATGCATTTCAACCTAGCGGATTCTACCACCCAACTCAGCACTACAAGAAAAAGTTAACGCTGTAAGAATGGATTTTTCCCATATTATATTGTATTTGAAAGAAAAAAAAC
>CAJPEV010005320.1:0-13674 GCA_905338385.1 Darwinula stevensoni
TACCTTTAGGCCTTGGTCTTGACACATTAGGCCTATAACACCTGACCCAACCCCGACTAACTGGATAAGCCCTAGGAGAAATTAAAGAAAGATATGGGAAATAAGCCCATGCATCGGTAAACTGCCAGCGCCGGGGTACCATTGTCTTTGATTTGAGACTGACATCGGTTGGACAGACAGTGAGAGACGGAAGGGAGATTGGTATGTGACGAGGCGATCGCACTCTGGAATCTCGATGGTATCTATCGAAGCCAGAGGAAGTGAATGGCGGGTCAAGGCAAACAGACGAACGAGAATCAAGCCGAATGAGTAAGGCATATGAGATCAAACAGAAAAAGCAGGTGGAGTCAGATGGTGTGTTGTGTGAGTCTGTCCATGCACAGCCACGCCTCTGATTCCAGTCAAACCAAACTTTGCATGGCTTTTTCTCATTTGGTTCGGGGATGGTCATAGGATAAGTGGCGTTTCAAGATTCTTACCCCCCGTGGTACCATGTTTAGTGTAGATTTGACCGATTCACTACTACAGACCTCACCAAGGAGTCAACATATTTGTGGGATCATTTAAAAAAACTTAAGTCACAATATGCAGCTTGCAACTGGAATTTCGCAATTGGTTATGTAGTAAAAGCTACATATTGTAAACAATTTTTTGCCGGGTTTACCAGAGAGGCATTAAAGCAATTTTAAACTCTGAAATATGCGACGTATACAAAAATTAATCCATGCAACGCCGGGTACCTCTGCTATTTTTCATATTTTAATTTCTGAATGTTTGTTTTAAAAAAAAACTCAGAACCAATTATCTGGGTTTTTTTCTCTCCTGAGAAATTTTGAACAGTGACGAAATGAGATTAATTATGAGAAAGCAAATAAGCTGACGCAGATGCGCTAGCTAACAAATAATTTCCGGGTTGGTGTTTTCTTTCATATTTTCAATAGGTGATTCTGAAGTAATTTCCACTTTCAGCGAGAGGTTTAAAGACGTGGACAATCGTTTTTAGTTCATGGGATTGTATTCATTTTGTATTAGCCAAAGATGTGAATTCATTCCTATTGGTTTCCCTTGAATTTCCAATTTTTGCTTGGTCCCAGAACTCTGTATCGAAAATTTTAAGGGTATTTAGCGCTGTCGTGCAGGAAAGCGGTCTTGCACAATTTGCGGGGTACCTGGCCCCATGACTGACCCCAAGAATACCGTACATCTGCTGGGATTTACGACCGTAAGTGCTAACGGGCAAAATTTGAACGGTGGAACGTGTCAAATTTTACGCATTAAGCGAAGGCCCGTGCAAAGCGAATACGTAGAAACCCGAACAGAAAACCATTTAAATATTTTAAGGGAAAGCCGGATTACAAACTTTCGTACCTACTAAAGGGAGTCTTCAGTCGCTACATACTAACGAGTGTCGACCTGTACCTCGATGGATTCATGTGGACGACCCGACTTTTCTCCTTAATGCGGTTGAGAACCATTTACCTAGTCCCATTAAAGTGCTTTTCTTATTTAACTTTTCATTAGGAAAGTTCTTTTCTGAGTATCGCCAAAGACAGCTCACAAATCTGTCGATGGCACCGAAAGTGCCTTACCGGCAGTAGATACCCTTCGTTGCCGATTCATCAGTACAGCTTTTAATAATGTGGTCTCAAGAGGTTCAAATGTGGCTGTGGCAGAAGAAGCAATATACCTCTAGTAATTGTAATGAGAAACTTCTGAAAAGAACGAAACCGCCGTGGCACGCAGTGATGGGGTTTCAATAATGTAACAGGAAGTCGATCAAACTCTCTCATGCGTCATCATCATCCATCATCGATGGATCAGAGTAGTTTTATGGGTCCATTTAGGTAATTCACTCTCATGACATCGCTTGAATTCCATCCTACCACGATCAGGTTTCACACAATGGTTTACCTCACTTTCCTATTCCTCGTATACTTTCACAGTTTCAGTACGCTTGCTCCGAATCATTGCTATTTTAAACTATGGCTGTCAATCGATTGAAAACATACATAGATTAATCCGCAGGTTAATCTAATTTTAATCCTTCCCTTGTACATTCTTAAATCATGTCCTGGAGGATTGGGAATGATTGTACTTGTGTCATGCCCAATTCCTAGGCGAGCCTCAGGAATTGACCCAAGGCGATGCAGCCGTTAACATAGCAGGCAGGGTCCATAACTGCACTACAGGGTGGCCCATAAGTAATGTGTCACTTTTGTAATACAGATATCTATGAAACAGTGATACATACAGTATATACATATAACAACGTGTAACAGAATCATAAAGGACATGTCTTTGCACGGTTCTCCAAGGTATGGTCGACCTGTGGGCCATCAAGGTCAATGCAGGCCTGTAGGCGGAGAGATACATTTTTGCAGGCCTCACGACAGAACGCTGGAGGAATGGCATTAAATTCCACAGTAAGTAAAAATGATATAAAATGGACAAAAAAGTTACATTCATTTTACGTAAAATTAACATAAACATGCTGTTTGGGAATAGATATTGGAAATGCTCACCATTTGCATGTAAGCGCTGCTGACATTGTTCAATTAGATTTAAGTACACTTCCTTCAACATTATAATGCGTTCGGTTTGAAACGAACACCCTGTATGTTTTGTGCAACTCTGCCTCATCTGGAAGTTGAGAAATGAACGCAAAAATCCCGGCGCGTTTTTTATGCGCTGCCTGGTATCTTCATCTTTATTGAGGATATTTTCACATTACCTGCACAGGCCAGTATCTTTACCAGAACAAAATCTTTCCTGATCTCGCCAAAAACTGGGCGAAAATAAATGGGTCGAAAAATAAATGCGGGAAGGCAAATAGTAAATACCAGAACGTTGAACGTAAAAAAAAAATGGCGAAATGAGAAAATATTGTCACGATATTGTATATACAGGGTGGCCCATAAGTAATGTGTCACTTTTGTAATACAGATATCTATGAAACAGCGATACATGTATACATATAACAACGTGTAACAGAATCATAAAGTCTATGCACGGTTCTCCAAGGTATGGTCGACCTGTTGGCCATCAAGGTCAATGCAGGCCTGTAGGCGGAGAGATACATTTTTGCAGGCCTCACAACAGAACGCTGGAGGAATGGCATTAAATTCCACAGTAATGGCATCCCGAAGTTCCGCAACGTTGTGCAGGGAATGTGCGTACACTTTATCTTTCAGATAGTCCCACAAGAAAAAGTCGGGGGGCGTCAAATCAGGGGAGCGTGCGGGCTGGGCCCAGCACAGTGTTCTGTCAGGCCTCACGACAGAACGCTGGAGGAATGGCATTAAATTCCACAGTAATGGCATCCCGAAGTTCCGCAACGTTGTGCAGGGAATGTGCGTACACTTTATCTTTCAGATAGCCCCACAAGAAAAAGTCGGGGGGTGTCAAATCAGGGGAGCGTGCAGGCCATTCCACTGGGCCTCGACGCCCTATCCAACGGTCAGGGAAAACATTATCCAACCACGCACGAACAATCCGGGCATAATGTGGGGGTGCACCATCCTGTTGCCACCATAACTCCTCGACATCCCCACGAGCTTACAGGAGTGGGTACACAGTATCCCGTATAAGTTCCAGGTAGGACTCGCCATTGATACCACCGTCAAAGAAAAAGGGGCCGATCACACCATCGTACGTTACCCCGCCCCAAACCATAATGTCAGGGCATTGATGATCATATGCGATTGTAACATGTGGATTGTCGCTCCGCCAGTGCACACAGTTATGACGATTCACACTTCCTGACACGTGGAACATTGCTTCGTCCGTCCAGGCAACCTTTCTTTCCAGGTCCGGATCGTCCTGCAAGCGCTCCAGCCATGTCTCTGCAAATTCTACCCTCCGGTCAGGATCATCGTCTGTTAGAGCATGGATTAGCCGTGGGTGGTATGGGGGTAACTTCATATCTACTAAGATCCTCTGGATCGTACTTCTTTTGATTCCTAACTTGGCCGACAATCGGCGCGTTGACTTGGATTTTTCTGGAGAACTGGCCAGCTCAGCCTGGACGCTGGTGATGTTCCCATCCGTGCGGCCACTTCTGGGTCTTCCTGGGCGTTTAGCGTCCAAGACGGTCCCGGTTTGGTCAAATGTCTTATTCAGACGTGTGATTGACGGCTGGGTGCAGGGTCCCCGTATTCCTCCCTCGTTCGGCGTTGCACTTCTGTTGCATTGCCACTGATTGAGAACAGTCGCACACAGCGCACTCGCTTTTCAATGCTCAATTGATGCATGTGGACTTTTCTCCCCGATACCGTTGAGAATCATTAACCTAGTCCCATTAACGTGCTTTTCTTCTTCAATTTTTCATCCGGAAAGTGCTTTTTTGAGGATTGCCAAAGGCAGCTCGCAAATCTGTCGAAGGCACCGATAGTGCCATACCAGCGACTCTTCCCGTTCATTACCGTTCGTTGCCGATGCATCGGTACGGCTTTTATTAACATACAGTGGTCTTGAGAGGTTCAAATGTGTTTGTGGCGCAAGAAGAAGCAATATAATAATTGGAATTGAAATTGGAATGAGAAGCTTCTGGATAGCAAGAAACCGCCATGGCACGCAGTGGTGGGGTTTCAATAATGTAACAGGAAGTGGATCATACTCTATCATGTGTCACGCGTCATCGGTGGATCAGAGTCGTTTTTGGGGTCCGTTTAATTCACTTTCATGACATCTCTTGAATTCCATCCTTCTACGACCTGATTTCATAAAATGGTTTACCTTACTTTCCTATTTGTCGTCTACTTTCACAGTTTCTGCACACTTGTTCAGAATCATTATTAATTTAAACTAGGGCTGTCAATCGAATAAAAATTTAAATCGATTAATCCGCCGGTTAATCTAATTTTAATTGATCCCTTTGTACCTCCTCAAATCATGTCCTGGAGAGTTGGGAATGATTCTACTTGTGTCATGCCCAACACTTACGTAAGCCTCAGGAAGTGACTCAATCCGCTAACATAGCAGGTACGGTCCATACATACACAAGTTCATCCTACATGTGACACATTCCAGTCGCAAAGAAAATAGTTACATCTTAGCCAAATAAATAATGAAATGTGAGCAAGGAAGCGCACTGAGGCCCTTTGCCCTTTTCCCAACCCATAACGGAAGGATGCAAAATGTACCATAAATTATCGGACGTATGTAGGAATGTGAAAATCAATTTCAAAGGTTTTACCTCAACTCAACCTAAACCTCACCCTCACCCCCACCTTCTCTACGGAACTCACTAACGTTGGACCTGGGCCTAACCGACGGACTGTATTCGGGTCAGGCATAGGCTTACTTTTCTTCGTTCAAAAGAAACTCAATCCTCCGCTAATGGTCCGATTAAGCCTATGAGGATAATCCCTGGTCTTCCAGACACCTCGTTGAGAAGGTGTAACGTTAGGCCAATCGCAGGCCTATTCAGTTTCTCATGGCACATTTTACAGTGAAAGTGTAACGTTAGACCAAATTTAGGTCTTTTTCGAGTTCCATGAGTCAAATCAGTGCGGTCGGGGAGCATTAGGCCTATCCAGAGTTCCTCAAATCGACTCAGCTCATCCCATGAATTCAGCACAATAATGCGGACAACGATACTAAGACCGAAGAAGTCATGAATCTGGGATAACTAAGGCACCATATCCGGCAACACTGAAGGATGGGACTGGAGCCATCGGGTTAAGCCTAAATTAACGGCATCTAATTTCATTTTTCATGGCGAAATGGTGCCCTGGAAGCAACAAAAAGGACACTTCTTGTCACCCACAAGTCAATATATTTCGTTTTGTTGGTCTCTTTCCTTCAAAAACTTCCCAGGAGCGGCTACCCGGGCGGGGGGGGGGGGAAATAAAAATAAGAAATCATACCCGAACGAAATTCCCATCTCCCAATAGCGAGATTCAGTGATCTCCACAACTGATTGAGTTTCAAATTTTTCGCCGGAGCGATTCTGTGTTGAGAGAGGAAGAAGTATGCCAAATTTCGTTCCCGTTGATGCTCTCAGGGAGGAATACGAGACGGTTGAATTTTGTCACCGGAAGGGGTTCAAGAGATGTAATGGGCGCTATCAAAGTCCATTCATACAGTGACACTTTATTACGCGGAGATTTAACGGGCATTCATGAACGATTTACGGACAACACAGGATGAAAGAACGAAATAGGAGCTAGCAAGGAATCGGAGAGGATTTCACATTTCCGTTTCTACTTATCTCGCCTGTCCCCGCCTGTCCCCCCTATCGATTATTTTCCCAGGGCAACCACAGACCGCCGGTGCACATAAACGTGCGGCTCTCACTCCCCATTCTTAACATTGCCCAATTGCCCCCTTGCCTAACATTGTCCCCTTGCCTAATATCTCTCCTCCTTCGGTGTTCTTCGTTGCAGCTTCTTCATTCCGACTTTTTTCTCCCATTCTCATCATGACACTCTGAGGTTGCTCTGCCCAAGGCCGCTGGTACCTTAGCTCGACGCGCGAGGCCTGCCGGCTATGCCTTTATCCTCTAACGTTTAAAATTGGCATGCCCCTGTGTTGTTTCACGTCCGTGCGGATATTTCAATGTGAAGTGCAACAAGTGGAAAAGAATAACAGCATACAAAAAGAGTTGTTCAACGTATACCGCTTATAAGGATTTTCAAAGTGTGCTGCCACTTTAATGGCCATTAGGCGGTCCGGCAATACATTTATCGCTAACTGTTATCATCTTCAGGCCTAAAAACCTTAAAGGTCGTAGACTGGGTAGAAGGACACGGGAAACATACCTTGTGGATGTGAAGGGCAGGGCCGTTTCTAAGCATATTGGCGCCCTGCGCAGGGAATTCAATGGGACCCCCGCCCCGGGCGATCGCCGGCCACTAGAAACGGTCCTGAATGACATCCATTCATCGATGGGCGCATAAGGACAGTCTTAATTTTTTCTTATTGCCATTGAGAATCAGTTGCCAACCCCTTTCACATAGTTCTTTTTTCTTTCTTTTTTCTTCGTTCTCCACGGTGTTCTTTGGAAATCGGCACCGGCAGATAGGAAACCTGTCGATGGTGCCATGCCGGCGGTTCCCGAAACGTCCCTACGGCCCTAGTTTCAAGCGACGTGCAAGTTAAAAATGCAAAAACTTAAGCCTCCATACCAAAGAGAAAGACAGGAATGCATATAGGGGGGATTAACCGATGTCCGTTTCGAAACGAAGGGAGTAAAAGAGCAGTCCACTTTCACGGCATGCACCTCACGAGATCGAACCGAAGACTGAAACAGAAGAGGAAAAAATCCTCTCGGTGTTCCCTCCCTCCCCTTTTCCCACTTCCTGTCTCCGATTCCAAGTGTTCTTTCTCCTTCCTTCTTTCGTATAGTCTGGTTCGTGGTTGCAAGAAATCGCTCGCCCGTGCGGGGTCACGCCGCCTCTTCCTTTCCCCGTCCGGACTGTACAGAACTCGTCGCAATCCAGTGGGGAATTTCCCATGTAAAAATCTTTGCTCTTACATTGCGATGGGCAAAAAAACGGTCGATTCTTCCAACCATCAATAAGTGGTATCGATGCATCGACCTATCGTGACGGCCCTTGGTTGGGGGGGGGGGAACCTTCTGCCCTATTATGAAACTGCTATCAGACTCACCGACACGGTGATAGGAGGCCACACGGTATAACATGAAATATCATTAATTATTTAAATTTTCTATCGTCCTGATTAGTACTAGTTCGCATAAAGTGGACGCCAGCCATGTAAAAAAAATAAGTTTTATTATTGTGTCTTTCCGCGGCGCCCCCCCCCCCCCCACACACACACGCACACACACACACACACACTATTTTTTTATTGTGTCTTTCCGCGCCCCCCCCCCCCCCCCCACACACACACGCACACACACACACACACACTCCGCTGGCGCCCCCGGGCGATTGCCCGCTTCGCCCGGCCCTAGAAATGGCCCTGGCGAAGGGGCAGGAATATTTTTTTTTGGAATAGTCTGAAGGCGATGGCTTTGTTTTTGTTTTCCGTCTTTCTAAATATAGTATGTCCTTTTTGAGGAACAGTGAGCAGCGCGGAAACTACTACCTACTATGAGCCATCATTACATGTCATTCCCTTCATAAAGAATTCTCTTTCGGTTGTTTTGCAAAACTATGAACGACACAATTAAATTATTATGGAAAAAGAGGCACTCAGGGTGAGATTTGTGGTCAATTAAAATTTCACTCATTTCAACTGATTTTTAAATCGCGATTAAAAATGTAATCGAAAAATCGTTTGATGAATCTAATCGAATTGACAGTCCTATTTTAAACCTCATAAATTATTCTATGCCCTCGGTATCAATAGGCTTTGGTAGCGCCAATTACCTTTCTTCAACCCCTTCCTGCAGCAAAATTCAACCTCCTCGTATTTCTCTTTGAGAGTGCCAACGCGAACGAAATTTGGCTTGCCTTTTCCTCTCGCAACACAGAACCGCTCCAGCGAATTTGAAGCTCCATCTCCCTAGGGTTGAGGAATTCACTAAATCTCAATTTAGAAAGATATTAAATTCATTCCGTTTTTTTTCTCTCCCTCTCCCCCGCTTACCCTGGATAGCCACTCCTAGGATGCTTTCGGAGGAAAGATGGAGAAATGGGCCTTTTTGTTACTTGCAATGCATCATTTCGCCACAAAAAAATGAAAGTAGCTGCCGTTCATTTAGACTTAGAGCGCTAGCTCCGATCCCGTCCCCCACCGTTGCCGGATATCACGTCGGAGTTATATCAGATTCATGACTTCTTCGGCCTTAAAATCGTTGTCAGAATCTTCTTTTCTTAAGTAGAAGACATAATTTCGCTGAATTCATGGGATGAGCCGAGATTGAAACGCTTGTTGACAGTGGCCGATCGATTTAGTGGAATACAGGGATATCTCATCTGGACATCCCTGGCAGCCAACTTGTATGTCATGGGCCCTAAGGCATTTTCTTTTCGGAACGAGTCGAGACGGTTCGAGGAATCCTGAATAGGCTTAATGTTCCCCGACCGCACTGTAATGGTTTACGTTTTAGTCGTTTACTCTAATGGAGGAACCGGGAGTCCTACACGGGCTGTAGCCCCACCCACTCGAAATTTTCAAGATCTTTCTTAGGGTCGGGTTGTGTCGGGCGGAATTTTAGCGTTTAAATGGTATTGCACTTCTTTTGACCATGGAAATGTCTTGACTGAAGTCTTATTCATGCATGTAATCTAAGAGAATGAAAAAAAATCAAGACCATGAATATTAACAATAGGAAGAAGAGTTTTTGACAGGCAAGGGCCAATTAATGCCACTCGAGATCGAGTTCTGTTGACCCGTTTCTTCCTGAAGAAATTTTCTCCTGTCAGCCGACTTTCGACGTCCTCCTGTATTTGCAAAGCAATTTGGAATGATGAGAAAACACAAGAAAGTATAGATTAAAACACTTAATTTTTGCTCGGGTCGAGTTATGAAATTAAGTTGGAATTCGGGTCTTCGATCGGGTGCGGGCCATGCCTTGAATCGGGCCCATCGGGTCGCATTCCGGGAAATCCGCCCATGCAGGACTCTATCGGAGGTAGCAACAGTGGTGAAAAATGTAATAACTTGATACTCATATGATGCTATTTCAAATCAGATTCCTCGGGGCTCACCTACTGACAATGAGCATTCACACGATGCATAACATGCCAGGATATTGTTACGGAGGGGAAATGGGGAGACGGACGGCATGAGAGGACGAAGGAAGCCAAGGAACGGCCGGGAATTGAACCCGGACCGAACCCAGGACATTCAGTCGTGCCTCTCGATGCCATCCTCATCCGTCACAATATATTTGCAGGATGGAGGCAGAAACCTGCAAAACGGTTTGATAGTAATGAATTAATCTGTATGGCGACGAAAATCTCCGCCACCTCTAATGAATCGACGAAATTATAAACAAGCGTTTTTTGAATTAGAAAACCTTTCAAATGCAATAGCAACACGGAGAAAAGGTGGTAGGCGGAGATACGACAAGAGATATGAGTCATTTTAAAAAAATGCAGGATAGGGACGAAAATGAAATCCTGGTCTTCCCGTGGCTACTGGAAGAGAAAGAAAGAAATTCACAGGACATATTCCATTGTGAATTAAAGCAACATACAGGTTCTCAAATACATTCTGCGATATTCTTGACATCCTAGAAGGAATTTCAAAACGAGGATTTTCTGCATCCGCCGTAGATGTCCTCTTTTTTCCCTGGTGAACACAGATTCAAAGAGATCGTGCCTTTGCACTTGCCCTCCGTCTCGCTGATGCTGCCGGGTGAGCAATACCGAAAGGTGAAGGAGCCGACCGCGCCGAAAGCGCCTGTCTGGCAATAGAAGGTGAATTGGTGGTCACTGAGGCGTATTACGACTAATGGCCCGGATGAACAGAGGGTGGGGTCTTTCTCTGAGATGCATTCGCCTAGAGGGAGCCAGTAGATCTTGCCGTCGGGGCAGGGATTCTTTTGACAGACTGCGGTTCCGTTTCGGTTTTCGAAGATGAAGATTTCTCCAGGTTCGCAGGGGCCTTGAGTGAGCACTCGATAACAATTGTTATCTTGGGGCCAGTAGATGTATCCTTCCGGGAACAACTCACACTCACAATGCCCGAAGCCGAATTTATCAGCAACTAGGACCTGATTTCCGCCGCAGGGTTCTCCGGGGGTATATATATCGACGCATTTGTCCGGATCTGAATAAAGGGGAAGCTCGAACCCATGACAAGTCCGGACTCGGCATTCTGCTTCCTTGGTGCTCCGGTTCAAGACGAGCCATTCTCCCTCTTTGCAGACTTCTCCCTCCAAAAGTCGCTCACATTTATTGGATGGGCGGTGGAAGCCCGAGGAGTAACCGCACCAGGGGATCTCTGTTGTATCTGCGGGAGTCGTCGGAAGTGCATGGTAGGTGGAGACAAGCAGAGGAAGGAGAATCGAGCCGAAAGAGGGAAGCATCTGAAATCAGACAGAAATCGGAGATGAAGTTTAACGAGAACGCGTCACTTGCTATGAAACATCAAGGTCAAAATCCGGTTTCACTGCTTAAACTTATACAAACAAAAATTGCTTGAAATGAAAAGTTGCGGGAAATGGCCAAATCGACGCGACTCACGACTTTTTCAGTGACATAGTCTATTCGGCAGCAAAAGACTCTTGGTTGAGAACTCAATATTTGATGGAGCAGTGAGAGGCAAGAAGTCAAAGAGATATGTTTATGTCTGGCCTCAGGCAGGTCATTAGGGGTTAAATTTTTATGGCACGCTTTATTGTTGTCAGATAAAAGACAGCACCTTTCAGTCAACAGAGAGATTCATTGGGATCCTTCTCCACCTGATTGAACGAAGGAAAGTCAGCAACCCTGATTTTTAAGGAAGATCAATCCATTAAACTTGTCTCAGATGAGGAGTATAAGCGATATTCAATCGCCGAGGCTTCCCCTTGATCTGTCACATCGAAGTCGCAAGTGTCATCCCCTGATTTCCTTAATGGTAATTAATTGAATCAGTATTCAGGAAATCAGGAGACTTACTGTAGTGTGTTCATTGCCACCTCGCTTATATTATGGGAGCTTCGTGTTTACTGAATGAACTGCTAGATGTCAGGCCAGATGGTGGGCCTCAACGGGGCGGGGGACTCCGTCCAAGGACATCCATGGGTAGACCCTGAGAGGATGTCCTTGGAAATTCCTTCGCTGAACGTCCAATGGATGGCCAAAGATGGACTGACACATCATTTCGTTCGTACGAAACTTATCCATATGCCAAAGTATAATATCACACTATGTATACAATTATTGAAGTTAATGAGTTGCACCTAAGATAGGAGATTAGAAGAATTAAAATTTTTTTTCAATCCCATGATAGGATAACGCCATTCCATGAAACATTCATTCAATGAAGTGGAAATAATTGAGTGTTCGATGTAGGGAAACACTGCTAGAATAAAGCTTAGAATGGATAAGAAGATATAGCTCCGTGGCGATGGCATCCTACGTACATCCAAAGGACGACCGCCTCAGGACATCTCTGGACAAATGGACTGTCCCCGGACGAGTTTTGGATCACCCGTGGCCACTTGGGCGAGATGGGTACTCAATATTATTCCACGTACAAGCCGAAGGAAGTCATTCTAATGAATTCATTTGTTGAGAGGTGTAAAGTAGCTCAAGGAGACTCACAGGCAATTCTCCAATTCTCGGAATCTCTAATGGCTTCAAAGACATGGAAATCCAATAAGCCATCCAATAAACATGTCCATGGATTATCCTTGGACGAGACATTTAGTCATCCAGTGGATGTCTGAGGGGGAAAAACATTGAATGTCCAATCGTCCTTGAGGATATGTCCAATGAATTTATTTTGGTTCAAAATTCTGGGTATATTACGCCCCGACCATGAATTTGTTCTGCGGCACGAGTGCTAGATTGACCGAAGTCCTTTTATCATTGAGTTTAGCCGATTCGCTTTGTTGTACGTTGCTGATTTACAAAACTTGCCTGTGAAATTGTATAAGTTCACGTGAATACGCAAGTCTTTCATTCTGTGATAGTATTGATACTTGCTTGCAAGTAGAAATGCGCTTGCTCGCGCTTGCCTGCCTAAGCATTGTCGAAAAGGACCCACGATGTGCCAAGCGGGAAATCCTTAACTCAAAACCATTTTTTTTTACCTCATAAAATATGCTATTCCGTCCATTTCTCCCGTTACCATCGCTCCAAGTTAACTCTGGATTTTCCCCAGTCTGAGCGGAGATTGCGGTTGGCAGTGCTAGACTATCAGCCCCGAACTATTTGAACTCTGGAAGTACTTCGTTCTCGTTTGAGCTCGAACCGTTCGAGTTCGAGTCTCGTTCGAGTTCGTCCGAGCGAACGATGTCGAAGTTCAGTAATTCGTGCACGAACAGGACTGGTGAGAAATTATTTGGAAACTGGCTTTTTCCCTCGATGTTTCTCTAATTTCTTATTCCAGATATCATACTGTGAAGTTCCCGAGCTCTGCTTGACAAATCAATCATATATACGCACTTACACAACTTACCACTTTCTTCCATCTGCTGATGGAATTTCAAAGTCCTGACGATGCCATGTAGTTCTTCAGAAAAAATTTTTTTTAATAAAATTAAGCGAAGTATATATCAAGCGATGGAAATTGCAGCGGCTTCTATGTAACTCACCGATGCACATTGAACAGTGAAGAACGTATCGGTCGTGCATTCACACGGGATGATCACGAGGGACAGGACGCACTACGACTGAATGTGCTCCTATGCATGCATTCATGCTCTACCCTACACGAAGGATGTTCGTTGCCTCGACATCGGAGGGTCGGTCTGCCCGAAATCCTTTTCCCGCGATTCTCGTTTCTTCGGTTCGTTCCTCTTCGTTTCGGTGTCGGATGCATCCGTTTTCCTCTTCGGCGTCTCGGTCGTTTTTCGCCGAGAGGCGAGCCTCGCGATCGAACGGAAAAGGCGCGGAGAAGCCTCTCGGTTCCGGTCCGTGGAAGCATTCTCGCGCGTGCGCAGAGTGCCACGGGGACCCGCCGCGCGAGAGCTCGCAGAAACGGACGCGGACGAACGGGACTCTCGCCGACTCGCCGGCGGAAACCTTTCCCCTTTCCCCGAGACGAACGTTCGTTTTTTCCGGACAGGTGTTTCGCGAGCGGGGACCAGCGAGTGAACGAGAACGC
>CAJPEV010005321.1:0-11241 GCA_905338385.1 Darwinula stevensoni
ATCGACTCAATAGCAGTGGGGACATCTGGGTCGCAAGTTATTTTGGAATCCCCCTCGGGATCGGATATAGTTAAATGGTCTCCGGATACGCAATTATGATGATTGCCCAGTTCAATATCATTGAATATCAATATAATTTTGCCAGCTGATGGAACCTGAGGGAATAATTAATTAAATTGAATTATTTTCAAGGGAAATAGTAAAATTTCCTATAATTATATAATAAAGAAACATGTCAATTAAAGAGCTCATAAATTTGTTTCCGTTGCCGCTTCCTTATGGAACTAATCGCTGGATCTTCACAGCATATATGAATTTAATACGAATAAAAATGATTTTTCTGGGAGAAAATTTGATTCCTTTATACGGTGAAGAACGACATGTCATACAAGTGATCAATATTATAAGAAAGAAAGGGTATGATGTGTTGGAATACTACCAGCATTTTCCTCAGACACATGCAATGCCACGTTACGAAATTTATAGATAGATCTTTCAGCATCACATGTGTGCCAATAGTTTCTGTGTCAGCATTTCAGAATTCGATAAAGATTTGGGTTGAAATAGGAGTTTAGCCCTTTCGTGCATGGTGTCCACTGTAGTGGACAGCAAAATTTTTGCTGATAATGATTGGTTTGTAGCCATGGTACACATACCACGAAACATTGGGAGCATGCTGTCAACTCAAGGGCACATCATCTCTTCAGTGTTGCTTTTTAGCGATGGAACATTCAACTACTATTGCAGAGTTCCTCCTTAAACATTAAACCAAAAAGGCATATTTTTGTTTTGCTTTAAAAAGTCATGCAGGAAAGGGACAGGGAGAATAGCAAACGGAAAAATTGCAATTCTGCACGAAAACAGCAGAATAAAATAATGAGATCTGTTTCAAGTTTGGAATGGAATACGTCCGTGCATTCATAAATCAATATCCACAGTGAGTTTGAGGCGTTATGCACACATAATTACTTCCCTTCAAATTTTATTTTTAAAATTCGGTAAAATATGAGCTCACGCATCTCAGTCCTATTTTGCTGTTGAGGTCTGCAATTTTACTGCATTCTATTTCGATCGAAGTCAGATTAAATGTAAAATTTTCACTGATGGTCAAGCACATATCATTGGCGCTATACTGACAATTGTATCCAACCCCTAACTTGTGCATGACAATTAGGAAAAGTTAGAGGAACACCTTGTTCTCCTTGCAATACCTGGAGGCTCTTTCTATGTCGATCCTTTATTTCACCTTTTTTTATTGGTTGTAGGCAGGATGCTCGAATGAAAAAGATGTAAGAATGTTTATTATTCAATATTATTATTGATTTCCTGTGTTTGCTTTAGCCTTGTGAATCGCATTTAGCTACCTTTTTCCACCTTATCTTTCATTCTTCCTGTCCCATCTCTCTCGTGGCGCTGAACCGACGACATTTACCTAACCAACGACGTTACGAATAATGTAATCGCATGAAGAGTGATGAAATACGTACTGTGGTAAAATGAAAATTCACATAAAAAACCTTCATTCTCTTCGTTACGGAACGAAATGCAGGATGTGGCAGACTCACCTGAATGACCCATCGACAGTGGATATTGGGAGGATAGGAATCGGGATAGCCAGGAGACTGGATTTCCCCACAACTCTCGGGCTCTTCGAATTAAAGTATGTGATAAGTTTGTATACTAGCATGAAGGCACCATGAGAACGCCATTTTTAACATACGTGAATTCGTGTCGGTTTCTGTCAGTTTCGTCGTGGAATTTCACTACATCGGGGAAGCTTGGGTCTCTGCAGCATGCGTGTGTCCTATCGTGCCCAAGTGGGTTCGAAAAGCGAAAGAGTGAAGGCACATGCAAATGCGAAGAAACGCATTGCGGCCATTGCGCAGAAGACGGTGTTCCGAATCTTCAGGAGTGCACCTCGGAAAGCGAGTTTTTCCCCCTGATACGGAAACAGGAATCGCATAGGGGGATCATTATGTATGCTCTTTCCATGACCGCATGGATTCTGAGATGACGGGAAAAATTTGCGAAAAGATTTCACTCTCATAATTGTCGTCGTCGTCGAAAGACGCGGGAATGCCGAAAGATTATTTTCTGATGTCCTCTGAAAATATCCGCTCGTCAGCTTCACTGGAGACTGTAACGCCTTTCAACTTTTCGGAATATGGCTCATTCTATCGTGACACATGTTACAAATCGTGTCCATTTGGACACGATTTCCAAGTGTAGATCTTCCGTAAATTTATCCTGCTCTATTTTTTAATTGTATTTAGACAGTACTTCGCTCTCATTTAGATAAAAGATAAGGGATATATATCATAGCATATGAACTCTAAAATCTATTCATAGAGTTTTTTAATTGGGTAATTTCTTCGTGACTCACGTTACTGAGAAAGTGATTCATGTTACATAGTACTCAAGAAACTAGAATGGTCAGCTTTTCCCATTCCTTTTTTTGGATCATTCATCATGATAACAATGGCAACGAACGAACAGGTATAAACTTTATTTTAAGCGAGAGACTATTAATTTGGCTGAGGAATTATTATGGAACATTACACGTGAAAAAGGGACAAATGAATCAACATTTGAAAAGGAATCGGCAAAGCCAAGAGTGAAGAGTGCATCCGAGCGCAAATCATTTGCGCTTTCGATCATCCTTGCTGCAATGTTTGCCATTTGCAATGCAGCATCGCCATTTTGAATTTGAGTAACTCAATATGGCCTTATCTTGCCTCTTCAGAGTATACGCTGTTTCTGATACTTTTTCAAGATGATATTTGGCAAGAGCTGAAAATCGGGCGGGTTGTCCCGTCGAAGAATTCGTCTCATCCTCAAGTACCAATGAAACAGATCCTTTGCGACGTCTTGAAGATGAATGGGTTTTCACGTATAAATTAAGTGACGAAATTTTCCATTTTAATTGTAACTAGTGTCTTTATTAGTGGGATTCTTGCAGCTTTTCTGCGATGATGACGCGCCAATACCTCTCGGATTACCGAGAGCAAGCCCCGAAATATTGCAATTTCCGCTGGTTCTGATGCAGGCATCACAATTATTCCGTATCGATCGATCGCTCCAACCACTTATTAAACCAGCGATTGGAAATTTCACTTCGGCACTGCCTCACGGCCGCAGGCTTTCGAAAAAAAGGCGCCGCCCTCTTCCCCCGTTCCTTGGGAATTCCGAAGGTTTTCTCTTCATTGCTTTACCCCATGACCTTGAGGCTTTGCTCGATTGGAAACTTTGCTGGATTTTTTCAACACACCATTAAGGTTCCGCAATAAAATTTGCACCTCATAGCCATGATTAAAATTGGAGCATTTGGCAATTTTTCTCTGTGAGCATTCATTCCACATTCTTGAAAATATAATGGAATTCATGGTACACTTTTAGGAACTTGTGCACCTTATGACATCATGATCACCGAACACCTTATTCGCGTTTACTTTCGCGAGGGGTACAAGGTGCGGCTAAAAAGAAACGAGAATCGTTGCTTACTAACTCCTTAGTACTGCGCATGTCAACAACATTCAAATCAAGCTCTAACTTGTTTCTGTTTCTGTTTCTTCCTGTACACATCAGTTTTTGTTTCGTTGCAATCGGTTTAGTTTTGTTGAGCGTTACCTCTTGACGTGAATCAATATTGTGACCGGCGGAAAAATGAGTGATCGTACTTTAGAGCAAAGAATTGTTATTATATCTTTAGTGGAACTCGGTGAAAATGGTTTGAGCATGATCCACAAACTAAGCGTGAAAGCATGCAGTGGCAAACTCCCTTCCAAAGCTATGCTTGTCGCTTTCTTTGATTGTCGTGATGTCGTTCATCGTGAATTTGTCCCGCCGAATCAGACTGCTAAACAGGCACTCAACATTGAGATTTTATTCGCTGAAAAATATCCGAAAGACACCGCCCAATTTGTGGCCGGACAAATGGATTTTTTTTTTCAACCATGACAATGCGCCGTGTCATTCCTCCGTCGCGGTGAGAGCGTTTTTAACGAAAAACAACATCACGACATTGGAGCACGCGCCTTATTCGCCAGATCCGGCGCCGTTCGACTTCTTCCCCGAAAATTAAAATCCGCCTCAAAGGAAAACGATTTGAGGACTTAGCAGACATTCAAAAAGAACACTACGCAGCAATTAAAGGCGGTATCTTCCGTTGTTGTTTTAAATCCGGGAAATCGCGACTGGAGCGCTGCATAGGCGCGGCCGGAGAGTACTTTGAAGGGGATAAACATTAAAATTGTTGTATTTAAAAGAAAAAACTATTTTAAAAAAAATTCTCGCTTTTTTTAGCCACACTATGTATATGACCACCTTGCTGTTCTGCGGGGTCTGGAAATCGTGCGCACCATTCTCGAATTGGGTGCCGTAATGAGCGGAGAGACAGGGCTTCCCAACGATCGACGATCGCCCGATTCAAATCTTAAATTATTCTGATTTTCTTTCGTTGTAACTGTTCTCGCAACATACACATGTAAAGTAAGCAACAGGGTATGCATTCTTTTCGCAATACTAACTTCGCATGCAGTTTCAGTCCAACCTTGTGCATGATCAAAAACACAGCTTTCGATCGACATCTCACTCGTGAAAATTCGTTGATCCGCCTGGGAGGAGTTTCTCCAGAATGACACCCTAACATGGACAGATTATCCTATTATGTTGTGATGTATATGCATATGGATTCACGCAACCCATTCCTAAGAAAGAGGGTTTTCTCAATGTATAGGGAAATTTTCACGAGTCTAAGATTTCCCGGTGCAACTATCTTCCACGGTTTCCCTAGCCAAAGGGACGCTTCGCCACCCTCTCTTCTTCCACGGCATGCCCATTATTCTGAACCGTTACACCCGAAAGTGCGCTTCTGCGCAGGTCTACGAGGGGTCCCTACGGCCCCCTTGGGGCAGATACGTCAACAGAGTCCTGGTGTTCTCGAGCTCAGAGACCTAAGCGGGTTGCGGACAGGCCATGTCAGTTCAACACGATCCGCAGATCGGAGCTGCAAGGTCGGTCGACGATTGCGTTCCGGGTCGGATGTGGGCCACGATTCCAATCGGTCCGATCGAGTTTCAACTGGAAAAAGTCTAGCCGTGCAGGCTTCCGTGGCGCATAAAACCAGGAGAACGCATAGAAACCACGTTCGCAGCGTACTTTATGGACTTTTGATCCAATAAGTATTGCCTCTAGGGCTTGAGCTTTCGATTGACGCCTCAATTATTAAAATACGTTGTCGGTCTAGGAGGAGTTTCCCGGAACGACACACGGATTAGCCTCTTATATATATACGGAATGTTCCGGGGAAGAAGCTTCTCAATGCCAAAGGCTATTTTTGGGCTCTGGAATTTCCCCGGGGTCGGGAAGGTGTCAGCCAATCGGCGCATATCATGCCCTCAAGGCAAACGACAGAAGCATTTTCTTTTGCACTCTATGGTCTGCTTGAAGAGTAGGATATTTCCATGGAGTACACTGCCGATAAAAGTTGCAGACCCCTGGCCTAGAGGCTCCATAAGTGAATCCCTTTTAACCTACGGCGTCACCTCTTGCTGGTTTTCCTCAGTTTCATCGGAAGATTTCAATGGATGCATCAGAAAAACCTGTAAATTGTTTCTCGTAGAATTGTGGAAATGCTACTTGGCACCGTGCGCGAGATTTTCTAATTCAATCGGGAGAAATTCCTGTTTTGCTATTTCAGTGAGTTGCTAAAACTTGTTTACAACTTTTGGTGTATTTCCACTGAAAGAAGCCCCAAATAACAGTTTTTGCTTTAATAGCTTAAGGAGTTAAGACCAGCTTAACTGACATATGATATACAGGCAACCCGAACCCAGCCTCCATTTTTTTCCCCATGAGCATCACGTTTTGTATGGAGGTAAAGAGGGGCTTCCATGAAATATGCGAAATGTATATCAAGAACCTTCATTGAAGCTCACAAGGGATCATAATGTATCGTAGAGACTGAAAAAATTACCTTCGCATTCCTCTCATAAAGAAATCACCCTGATGATGACGTTGAACAAGTTTTAAATGCATCATTGAAGTATTATCCAGCAAAGTACTTGGACTTCATCGACAGGATTTAATTATTAGTAACCTTCGATGTTACGATGTTTCTTAGTAACCTTCAAATCTTAAACAATTGTCATAATTATTTGCTAAAAAAAAAAAGATCTTCACAAATCGGCCACCAGCCCATTTGAATTTAGAACCAATTGGGTGCCCCTTTAAGCATGAATCCACCTGCTAGACAGACGACCATCTTGTTTTAAATAAAGCCACCCAGGAAGAAAAATTCAACTGGTTCGAGGTACACGTAGACGAATGACTAAGAATTTCCAAGCGAAGCATCTGCTTGTTGCGAAATCCATCTCGTGTCCACTTTCCCGTTCAGCTCAGAAGGATATTGGCAGAGGTTTCGTAAGGGTCCAGCATGTGATCGCAAGGCAAGCTAACTCGAGGGTCGACGTTTAAAACGTCCCGTCCTGAATATCGGCAGTTACTTAAACTTTATCGGCAGAATGTCGCATCTGCTATGCCACAGAATGTATTTATCCACGGCCTAAAGGTACAAATGCTGTATCGCTACTTTTTGGGAAAATGCTCTGACATGAAGTGAATAATTGGTCAGTTAGTGGTGCGTACGAGTTTCGTAGAAAATATCTGACTGCGCTTAGGTGGGAGATTTAAATCCATCCGATGAAGGTCAATCTTTGCGTGAACATTTGCAGAACAGAAAAATTCCCATAAATGAATGCCTCAAGACTCTACTCTTCGGAAATCAGCCACTCACAAAATACATGGAGAACTGCAATTTGACTCGTTTTGGAGGTCGTTGCCAGATTCTGAAATGAATCAGCCGAAGCGCATCGGATGAATTTTATTCCATTAAAACAGGGAGGTACTACATTATGAAATTCATTCCAGTTGACATATCAGTCCTGTGCCAGGAGGACATTGCATCCTGATTTGTCTGCATCTGAGGCGAAATTAACATAAAGTGTGTTCCCGAAGGATTCAATGGCAGGGGGAATATTTACTCCACAGTACACTTTGGACTCCCCTTTGGGACTGTAAACAGTCAAATGATCGCCGTAAATGCAATTCCCGTTATCGTGCAGGTTGAAATCATCGAATGTCAGGATAATTTTCCGATTGGATGGAGCCTGAGGAAAAGAGTAAAAAAGGCTTTAGTTTTCGGAGAAGTTGGACATTTTCTTGAATTTGAAGAGAAGGTTATTAGAATTTCAATGAAGGATTTAAATTTGTGAAAGATTGATTTTCTAGATATGTCAATAGGTTCAAACAATGACTTTTAAGAAAAAACCTTCAACATCTTTGCCCGGTTTGAAGTCTAATCCGAAAGCTAGAGTAGGAAATTATAAAGTAGGAAATGTTTTAGTAATTACCATTGGAGATGGCTATGGCGCAAATTCAATTATTGATGAAGGACAAAACATTCGAATAGTCTTGAATGATTTACTACATCATCATCATCATTACTTCATCATATTCCAGCCTCACGCTCACATATTTTTATTCCTCATTATCATAACTTCTTGTGGTACTAATATTTTGGATTGACTATCATGAAAAAATACATATACTTCAAGAGTTGCCACCGAGAAGAGAATATAATGAAATAGTTGGAAAGAAAAAGTATCGGTGTTCTTTCTTGAATGTGATCTAAATAAGAATGTGATGGATTCACCTGAATGACCCAGTTACAGTGGGCATTGGGAGGATAGGAATCGGGATAGCCAGGTGATTGGACTTTTCCATGAGGTTCTGTGAGTACCCCGCCACATTCCTGGCCCACTGAGGCACCGACAAGGCAACCCAAATATAGGACCAGAGACACCAGCGCACCACTCACAAATCGGGATAGCCAGGTGATTGGACTTTTCCATGAGGTTCTGTGAGTACCCCGCCACATTCCTGGCCCACTGAGGCACCGACAAGGCAACCCAAATATAGGACCAGAGACACCAGCGCAGGTGAGTGGTAGACGCATAAGGTGCTTACTTTTAGAAACTCTCTTCCGGTAGTCCCCTTTCTACTAATTAGGATTTGAGAGTGATACGGGAAGGTTTTGCGAGTGTACATAGGTGAACCGACATGCTCCAAACGGATAAGAGGCGAAATTGGAACAAGGTGGATTTTCCATAGCGTGTAAATTTTTAACAAAGTGGATATCGCTCCAACATGTGGAAACACGTCAAAGGGGAGATCCACCTGGCAAGTGGACGTTTTGCTAGGGTAATCATTCAAGCTATAGAGAAAGGGACCTGAAGTGAACACACGTCGAAAGAGTGGAGATGAGGAGTGCTTAACAGTGCTTAACAAGGAAGAAGCGATTGGAAATGCTGTCTCCCGAAGTAATGAGGAAGGCTCGGCAAACTTGATGCACAACGGCGAGAAAAGATAGGCGTCAACATGGCACAGCTGTGAGTTCTTATGAGAACCAGGATGCCTTCCTCCTAAAATAGAACAATTCCGGTGAAAAAGCACCCCTATCTGATATGGTGCTCCAAGTCTCCCACTTGAGGAAACAACGTTCATTGAGTTCTTCACAATTCGATGTTGAAAGAAGGACGTGAAAAGAATGATTTGTGAATCCGAGAGAGATGAGGAGTTTCAGTAATTCCCCAAAAATGGGTGGTCCTTGCAAAGCGTCCATCACAGGTGGATTTCAAACCAGGTGGATGTCCAACCTACAGGAGTTCGCGTAGGCGAGTCACTAGACATATTTCCACCAGGTGGGACATACACTTGGTTCCAAATCTACCTCCTGTCAACCTTGCTGATGAGCCTGAATCGATGCAAGGGGACTTTTTATAGGGGGGATAGTGCAAAATCAGAATTTCTGACGAAATATTACAAGGTGAGTAAAAAAGAAGAGCGTCGTTTGAGCTTTTCGTCTCGCTGGTTCATCTCAGCTGGAGTTGAACACGAAGAGGCTCTTTCTGGCCCCGACTAAACCGACTAATATTGGCTAACATTGGTGTAGGCAAAGGGAAGGGAGATGCGGCTCCCCAAGCTCTCCTAACCAAGAACGAACCGGGTGAAACCCCGGGAAGTGGCGGCAGGCTCTTCCTTCCCCGACAGGCAACCCGCCTGCCTTCATAGAGAGTATCTGCTCAGCGTGGGATAACACACATGCCTCACTGTGTGCCACGTCTAGGAGATACGGTTGCAGTACACTTAAAAATCACTCGTGCCAGTCATGGGCTCAGGCAATCCGTGAGCTGCCCCTTCGGCTTCCTTTAGAACCGTTGAGGGGTGTCGCAGCCTGAGAGATTGCAATGCGGATGTGGTGACCGCTTGGCACGGGCATCCTCTTATTCTCTGTGTACTGTAATAGGTCCGTTGTCGTTTGAGTCCTCCGCATGTCCTGTCTTTAAATAATAAACAAACAAGAACGAAGACAATAGGCAAAAAGAAAAAATCCTCAATTGCTGGAGTCTATATATATGTATACAGTAAGGTAAGGTAAGGTAAAAAGGTTGGCTTAAATAGCAAATACCCAAATGGGCGGTGAAAACCGCTCACATTTGAGGCGGGCATATAGATTGAATTAAAGTAAAACAGTGATGCCTTCCCTAGCAATAGCCACCCAAGATAACAGGCAGGCTATGACCGGCTCCTAGCCCAGAAGAAGAGGACATATAGCAATTAGATTAGAAGACTCTGGATGCTATTAATCCTCCACCAAACCAAAGCCAACCAACCCCCCACCACCCCAAAATAGCCAAAACCAAAAAACGGCACCACAGTAAACTTATAAAGCCATGAATACCATAGACTGCTGGACGCAATGAAAGACACTGACAGTACCAGACAGCTGGTACTGTCCAGTCATGGGGCAAGGTATGGGGCAAGGCTAAAGGAAGTTAAAAAGAGAAGGGCAGATTGGAACGATGCCCAGATTGCTCCTGCTACCTTCAAGCCCTGACCTCGAGGCACATTGGGCCAATAACACCCGACCCAACCCCACTCCATGTTTACTGCACGCAACACAACAGATAAAATGTTACCAAACAATACGGCAGATAATACACTGCACGATAACTAGGTTACAAATTTCTAGCTTCTTTCGCTAGAATACAAGGAACATGTAAATCTTGTAACAGTATTTATGGCAGAACTAGGTATATATGGATTGAATTAAAGTAAAACAGTGATGCTTTCCCTAGTAAGAGCCACCCAAGGCAACAGGCAGGCTATGACCAGCTCCTAGCCCAGAAGAAGAGGACATATAACAAATAATCTAACTATGACAAAACAACCTGCAGATACGGGGCAAGGCTTAAGGAAGTTAGAAAGAGGCAGTCGATGATGCAGGCTGCCTGACAAATTTCTAGGATGGGATCCTTCGCTGTCCATTCTCTTTCAAACTTCCTTCAGCCTTGCCCCGTATCTGCAGGCTGTTTTGCCATAGTTAGATTATTTGTTATATGTCCTCTTCTTCTGGGCTAGGAGCCGGTCATAGCCTGCCTGTTCCCTTGGGTGGCTCTTACTAGGGAAGGCGTCACTGTTTTACTTTAATTCAATCCATATGCATGCCTCAAATGAAAGCAGTTTTCACTGCCCATTTGGGTATTTGCAAACCTTTTTACCTCTATGTTCCTTACTTATATGAATAAATAAATAAATACATATATATTAGTAAGTTTGTTTGCCCAAAGGGCAAACAAACTTGCTATAGTCACGCCTTCAGTGCTCCATTCTCAAATATAGTGATTCATTCATTAATTTATTTTCAAGGTGGCAAAAACGTATTGAAAGGATGTGCCTCTTGAAATGTGTATGGAGCAGTGTAGGAAAAATGTATATATTTCCCATGAACCTGAGGTGACAAATAGGATTTTCCCGGGAAGGGTATGCAAGCAGAGACTAAGCATGCCACCCGCCCGCTCGTCTCCATTCCTACGAACCTCGTTTGCAGGTTTGCAAGGGTTTTCCTAGCCTGGTATGTAGTGAGAACGAACCTCTACTTTTATTGAAATAATTACTCTGATCATTTCTTGTGTGCCTAACTTAAAGTCTCATCATAATCTGCCATGAGGGGTCATATTTGAAAAATAGGATTTGCACTCAGCAATTGAACAGGTACTTCTGAGCCAAATTTCAAATTTCTTTAGTTCCCTCTTTCATTGGATCATAAAGGATTCCTGAAAATGCACCTTTTGCAAAATATGTGCCATCAGGGGTTTTACCTAAAGATTAATATTTTTTTTT
>CAJPEV010005322.1:0-15584 GCA_905338385.1 Darwinula stevensoni
AAAGCTATTCCTCTGGGCAGAGGAGGATGACTTAGGTGAGAGTGAGCGGGTCGATGTTAGAACCTTCTGATGAGCTGCATTGACGTCAACGCCCACCTTGGTGGCCTAGTAACATTGATCTGTTTTTTGTATATTCTGTTCTGAACGTGACTCAGGGGACGTTGATTAATGAGTTGCTTTTCAGTCAATATCGCTTGAATACTATGCGATGCCTGGTAACGGCCCTGGATTTGTTCGCCCCACGCCTGGCTTCGGAACAGCATGGGGACAACAATATGTTTCCCAATTTAATTCTCCCAGTTTTCGTTCTTGAATGCAAAACCTTATGGAAATGAAGTGGTGGATTTTGAAGACTAATGGTGTGAGGAACATGTAGTCCTTCCTTTTCACCTCTTTGTCCTTCACAGGAACTTTCCTACTCCGTTTCCCTAGACGCAAATGAATAGCCTACTTTTATAGTGATCAGAGAGAGGAAAGGACGAATTAATACTGCTTAATCTTCCTGAAGTGTGAAACAGAGTTACTGGAATCTCTTCCCATTCAGTTCTAATATTTCCTACACCTTTCTCTCCCTTTCATCGTGAAGTGTTACGATGAAAGGAAAGCATTTTTCTTATTTCATCATTTTATGAAAATATTTTTATATTGTTACCCTGCTAATCCTGATATTGTACGATGATTGAAATTGTTTTGTCTTTAACGACGTCGTTTCATGATATGAATAATGACCAATTTCTTAGGAAACGAGGAAAAATACATGATTTAGGCAAATACTAATTTTTAGGAGAGAATGATGATATTCTTTCCCTAGTAGCCATGGGTGATCCAAAACTCGTCCATGGACAGTCCAGTTGTCCAGAGATGGATATAAGTCCAGAGGCGTTCGTCCGTTGGATGTACATAGGATGCCATCGCCATGGATTGATATATTCTGATGCATTCCCAGCTTTATTCGAGCTGAATTTCCCTACATCAAACATTCAATTATTTCCTTCTCACTGAATGAAGGTTTTATGGATTGGCGTTACGAGTAGCCAATCGTGGGATTTATTTTCTTTTTTTTTCTTATAATCCCGCATCGTAGGTGCCAACCCAATAACTTCATTCAATATATAGAAAATGTGACATTATAATTGGACCAGTGCATGATTTCTACAATACGAACGAAACAATGTGTCAGTCCATCTTTTACATTCATAAGACATCCAGCAATGGAACCTCCAAGGACAACATTTTATGGTCTTCCATTGAATATCCTTAGATGGAATTCCCTCCCAGTTGAGGCCTTCCATCTGACCTGACATCTAGCGGTTCGTTAAAGGAATACAAAGTTTCGATAATATAAACGAGGCCGCGCTCATCCCGCCGCTGCATGTCTTCCTATTCCCAAAATTCTAACAAATTGTTCTGCGTAAGCTCTAGTCGATAATTTTCCACGTACAAGCCTTTGGAACGAAGTCATTCTAATTAATTTATTTGTTGACAGACATAACATAGCTCGAGGAGACTCCTGGCAATTCTTGCTCATTGCATGGGAAGAGTGTGGTTCCCCTAATGAAATCACTCTGTTCCTTCCCCATATTAATCATGTCGCCTATAGCGAGGGGGGTTATAATGTCTTGCCAATGAGATAAGGATGGGAAATGAAGAGATTCAGTTTAGTAATACTTCACTTTCCATTCCAACACTCCTCTCCTTGTTCCTCCAAGGAACGTGAAAGGGCGAGATTGTCAATAGGCAGAAAATGCTCCTTTCCTAAACCATGAATATTCATGAGCAAATGAATAAATTTGCAAGCTTAGACGCTCCATAGCTACCTGACGATTACTATCGCTGCACCCCTCAATGGCCATCCAAAAGCTTTCCCGAACGGAATTTGCAATGGAACCAAAGAGACGGACATCCAATAGTCCATCCAATGTACATGTCCAAGGATTTTCCTTGGATTTCGTCATCCAGGGGATCTCCGAGGAGGATATATATTCGATGTCCAAGTGTCCGTGCGGGTATGTCCGATGGATTTATTTTTGATCAAAATTGCTACTTGGGTTCCTAAGGATGGGACAATCATGGAATCCGACTAGGGTAAACAAAGGAAACCAAACACGTAAAAAGACCTTAAGGAAGTCACAAGGTCCTTCAAACTTCAAATAGATCAAGAAAGACCCACCTCCAATTTAGCCAAAAGGTTTATCAGTTGTCCAAGTCCCTTATCCAATGCGACTCTTCTTCCTCTATAGATCGACTATATTGACGTCAATGTCTTCCATGGTGGTCGACTAACTGATTTTTACTTTTTGTTTCACAAATACTGTTCTGATGGATGTTGAAGTTGATTTATGGATCTTCCTTCTCTAATGTATAGTCCTTTGTGGGGATGGTGGGGAGCAAATGCACACTTTTACCGTGAAAGTACATCGTATCGACCTAGTCATCTCTTTCCTTTTCTTGTTCTTTCTGTGACATGCTTCTTCCCTTCTCCTGCAGCATTCTGTGCTTACTGCAGCGTGGATCATGCTTTTCAAGCGCATGCTCAATACTCAAGTATTGATGCAATATGAACTTGACGTTTGATTCGCATCGAATGCACAACCGGGCGTTGATGCAGCATCCAATGAATAGAGTTTCATTGCGACGTGTAATTTAGAAACGGATATGACTGAACGGGGACTTGACATCTGGCGACTTAAGTTCTCCCTTTCTCTATTGGCCATCCTCATTCGAAAGAAGTGCGAAATACTAAGAATCTTGAAGTCTTACGCTATTTAAATTCAAAGACGTTTAGCTTGCTCTCTTGTTGACAATGCGGAATGATGACTTTCTTTTCTGTGCTCAAGTGCTCGATTCCTCCTTCCGACTTTCCTTCAAGCGAAACAGAGAAAAAAAAGCGTTGGAATGAGGCACAGAAAATATGAATATGCAGGCGCATCTAGAATCATATGCAGCTTCTTGGGTGAAAATAGAATATGGGTTCGCTTCCTTATTTATTTTTACATTTAAGAAAAACCGGGAAAATTGTAAGCCAGTGAATAGCACGACACTCCATAGAAAGAGCTCGGAAGACTTCCTTAGAGAAGACATCTTTGAAATTCTCGATGTGTACTGGCTCGTCCCGAATACTCACGATGACTCTGGAAGACTGTGAAGACTGCGCAATATTCGTACCATTTTGTTCTGTGCCCTCCCATATTTGTGTGATTTAATTTTCAATGTCATTTTCTGCTCTCATGGTTTTTTTCAAAAAATAATTCATGGCTCATATCCACCTGTTCATGTCCACCATGTGTAGGGGGACCTGAGCATGAATGCAACAACAATAAATACAACAATATCAATATGAAGGAATTCAACTGGTGTTTTTATTTCAAACTAGCGGCCTTCTACCCAAGAAACTAAACTTTTTCAGTTTTGCCTTCCTTCAATGAACCGATTACCTGAATCTTCATTGAATCCTCAGAGCGAACTGGCGAGTAGACATCGTACATTGGTCACCCGTGAATACTGGCTCCGGAAGTGGTAGTCCGACTCGATCAAATCTGTCTCTAAAAATTGCTTGTAGTCATACCATAGGCAGGCTCGATACGGAGTCGACGTCGACAAAGATCGAACGGCATGCTGACGTTGGATGACGCATCAAGTGAAACTCTGGACAGAAGAAGAGCGTTGCTATGAAGCACATCCCTGATCACATGAACTCATATGACATTTACTTTCGGGTCTCTCGCAACCATGTGTGTGCCATTACGAGGGCCGTTCCTAATCAAAAACTTCCGCGACAGCATAACGATGGCTCCGATTTTAAGGTTTAATGTGTGGGGAGGGAAACCCAGAATATCCAACACGTTGAGAAATTCAACCGGCAAGTCGATCTGCTTGTGGGCATCATCAATATGATGGTTAACAGTGCCGAACCAGCAATAAGTACGCATTTCTCCTTCCTATCGGTACGACACATCCTCATCGACCATACAAGATTGCTCATTCTTGAGACACAGAATGGCGCACTTATTGTTCGGCATCACAGAACCTATGCCGTCGTCCAAATGACTTCTTAATTAAATTATCGACGATACAAACGTCAAGTACCTCGTAAATGCACGAGAGCTTAGGTCAACCGTAATTACAACAAACCTTGAAATTGTCCCCCACCAGATGTCAATTGTGTGACTTTTGGTAGCTGGTCTTCTTTCCCTTATGTGTTTCACTGTTTCTCACAAACAGCGAGCACCTAGAGCTCGAACTTCGATTCTAGAACAAATGTTGTCTGATATTGAAAATGGTTCCAATAGACACTTGACATTTCTTTGCAATGGCTCACTGGAGGTTGGGTTCTCTTGCCTGAGGCTGGCTCATTCTCTCTGTATGATTTCCTTTTTTCAGGATAGGAGGCGGAAGGAAGATTCACGGTTTTTCACCGCCATGCAGTCGGTCTTTCCGACGTTCACCGACTTCTCGCATAATGCGACGCACTGTTCTATCGAACATTAACCATTCTCCTGCAGCGCAATTTTTCGCAATGAAATGAAACGAATTCCCCAATTCGGAATGCATTTTTACAAAAATCTCACAACGTACTCCTTCGACTGCCATCCCCAAAGGAGAACCTCTGGGTAAAACTTCATACTCATAGCAGACACCTTATACGTTCGACATGTGTACTGGTGTCAACAGCCAAAGGCAAAAAGCATTCAAAGTCAAAAGGATTCAAAGATGCTTCATTTTCCCTTCGACCCCATCTAACAATGCTTTCCATATTTATTTGCTGATTCAGCTATTCCAAGAGCCCAGGGACAACGTCCAATGATGGGTTCGTATACTGATGCCACGAAATTCTAATCCATCGAGTTCGAGTTCGAAGGAACATGCTGGACTCTTCCATGTGAATTACTTCCTCGAGAGTGATTGTGGAATTCCTTTAAATGTTTGAAATTGAACAGTTTTCGCTTTCTTTGTATGCTGCAGTAGAATACCATCACCAATTATCTTATTAGATCCTATTAAATATTTTAAATATAAAAACCATCTTAGCGGCCTGCGGCCGCTACACTGGCCGTCTAATAGGCGAACATTTGAATAATCTATTGTGAGCATAGCGTCTCCTTGACATCCTTTGTTCATCGTATAGCCCATTCGGGATTGAACCGGAATATATGTAAAAATCTAATGAAATGATTTATGCACAAACAGCTTACAGTACAGTGCACAGGAAGATTTTATTCCTAAACAGCATCATCATGATATTCGAGCTCCTTGCTACAATTGCCATTGTGAACGCATCGGTTTAGCAGGTATTCATTAGACTCAAGACGATTTTGCTGATTTCGTTGTCTCGGCACATTCATTACTTTTGCATCACCCATTAGTTTATGGGACTATGAGCATTAGCTTATTGTACATCCCGATGTATATATCCCGATGTTCCTGACGCTAAAAGCGTTGGATGATCAAGTCTTTAGCCTAAAATGATTATTCTCGTAGGCCTCGTGCGTTGGGGTGACAACCACCGCCACAACTCTCGGGAACTTTGAATTAAAGTATAAGACTAGCGGCCTGCGGCCGCTACGCTGGCCGTCTAATAGGCGGAAATTTGAATAGTCTATTATGAGCATAACGTCTCTTTGACATCCTCTGTTCATCGCATTGCCTATTCGGAACTGAACCGCTTCATTAGATTTATACACATACAGAGTACACAGGGAGATTTTGTTCTTAAACACATTCATCATGATATTCGAGCTCATTGCCACAATCGCCATTGTGAACGCCTCGGTTTAGCAGGTTTTCATGAGACTCAAGACGAAATTGCTGACTTCGTCTCCCTAGCACAGGGGTCGAGAACCTATGGCTCATGAGCCGAAAAGTTTAGCTCATCGAGTCATGATTGAAAATTGTAGTTGTTTCTCATGTATCAAAGAATGCATATGACTGTTGCCAACTTCAGGAAAAACTTGGTTGTTCTGGGAATTTTTCGCTCAAAAGCACTTGACCAAATCGTAATATGACTCACATAGCCCTAATGGTTCCCGACCCCTGCATCACCATGCATAGCTCTTGCATCACCGATTAGCTCATGGGCTATTAGCGTTACCATAAGGTACAGACACCAATGATTCTGAAACAGTACGGATCATTTCCGAAAACTTGTTCGAAGGCACAAAGGGAATTTAGTACATGCGCGGCACAATGCTAGCGACTAATTCCAGAAAATGCCTC
The DNA here is from genome assembly GCA_905338385.1 of Darwinula stevensoni. Taxonomy (NCBI): domain Eukaryota; kingdom Metazoa; phylum Arthropoda; class Ostracoda; order Podocopida; family Darwinulidae; genus Darwinula; species Darwinula stevensoni. The sequence continues at coordinate 6,214 of CAJPEV010005322.1, forward strand.
GCCGCCACATTACCGTGAGGCTCTGAAAGTGTTGCTCACTGGTGCTAAAGTGTGAGTTGCAGCCGGAGCATTTTTCCGTTGTGAAACAAATGCTTCCTCCCTGCATCAAAATGTAAGACTATGAGCATTAGCTTATTCTTATAGATGCTAATGATTCTGAAACAGTACGGTCCATTTCCAAGAACTTGTTCGACTTAAGCACAGAAGGAAGTTTGCGCATGTGCGGCACAATACTAGCGACTACTTCCTGAAAATGCCACGCCGCCACATTTGCACCAGTGAGCAACACTTTCAGAGTCTCAGGCTGACGTGTGAGTTGCAACGGGAGCATTTTTCCGTTGAGATAGCAATGTGAAACAAATGCCCCTTCCCTACATCAAAATGCACAGCCTGACAGTGCATGCTGTGGCAAACGACTGTAGTTATTGAGATTGCATGGAGAGGCATAACATCCCGAGTTCCGTGGTGTAATGGTGGCACACCTGACCGGCAAGCAGGATGTCCGGGTTCAATTTCCGGCCGCCAGCCGGCTTTCGACACCTGAGTGCTGCGTTTCTTGCATCAAGTTGCTCAGCAGGCTGCAAGGGCTCTCCTATTCCGGAGCTTCACATCCGCTGTCTCTTGCTGTTCAGCTGTCTGAGCGGCCCTACGCTCCCTAAGTACATCTGCTTGCTGTTCATCACTGATTCTAGCCATTAGGGCTAGCAACGATTTAGACATTTCGCACCGCAACTGCAGTGGCAAACGTTGTTTCCGCGCCTACACCAACCGTCTTTTACCAGCAAAACTGCCTCATCGCCGTCCTGTGGGACCTCCTTCAACATTTCTCTTTCGCGTTCCACCTCACCTCACAAAAATCGCCACGATTTTGATGGAATGTGAACCTCGTTTGCGCGACATATGAAACAGAGACTTTTTAGACTATTATTTTGACTTCATCAATCATGAGAACTCAAATAAATCGGCCATGACATGAAACGAAAACAGGAAACTATTGCATGGAAACGATGTAACGAACCGCCACGCCTGACCTAACGGAAAAAAATAAATACAGAAAGAAACACTGGACCAATGAATGTATTCAAATGGAGAGTTTGCTGGAATCCGAAGGAGGAAGAGGAAATGGTTCCCGACATCAAAGACTCTCAAGTTCCCTTATGCAACACATCCCGTGAGTTCCGTCTCGTAGCATTCAAAGGAGAAACAACTCTCGAATTTCAAACATTCATGTTTTCAATCAATGATAGGAGATGCATTCCGTCATCAGGAAAACACCAATCGCCAGTATGCGAAATTTTAGCGAGGTCCGGTCCGTAGCCTTGAAGAGAAAGCGCACTCCTTATTTGGAACGCCCGAGTAGAATGAGGGAAGATTTTGAGTTCGGTCGAGATGCGGATCGACTGAAAGGACCGATCTGATCCGTGCATCGGGCGTGTAGCGAGGTTCGCAATCGAGTTTCCTGTCGAGTGCGGGCCATGATGTTGTGGGCACGCAGCCCGAGAAGGGGTTTAGGGCTGTTGCTATTCGCCTAAATTTGCCTCATGGATTTAAAATGGACTTTTGATCTGTGAAGAATTGTTTCTTGGTCATAAGCTTTCGATTGACATTTCACTCATGAAAATCCGTTCATCCCTCCAGGGGATGTGGGAATCTGGGAAACTACGAGGAGTTTCCCAGAATTACACCCTGACGTGGACAGATTAACCTTTTATATACTAAGAATATTTATAAAGATGAGTGAGGGCCGAACATTGCCTTCACACAACCCATTCCATCCATCCCCATTCCAGAAGAGGTTTTTTCCCCGGCGTATTGGGAGGTTTTCATGAGTTTCAGATTTCCGATGTAACTGTCTCATACGGTTTCCCATGCCCAAAGACAAGCTTCGCCACCCAGTCGGCTTGCACAGAATGCCCTTCATTCTGAACCGTTACACCCGAAAATGCGTTTCTGCGCAGATCTGTGAGGCTCCTTTCGCCCCCGCTTGGGGCAAATACGTCATCAGAGACCTGGCGTAATCAAGCTAAAGGGCATAAGCGAGATGCGGCCCGGCCAATTCAGTACAACAAGATCCAGGCTTGTAGCAGAACATTTTCGGTCGACGATCACATTCCAGTCGGGCGCGGCCTCTTATTCCAATCGGGCCGATCAAGTTTCAACTCGGAAAAGTCAAACCGTGCAGGCCTTTGAAGCGCAGAAAGACAGGAGAACCCTTGGAAAACACGTTCACAGCATACATTTTAGACTTTTTACCCAATAAGTATCACCTCCAGGTCCCAAGCTTCGATTGACACCTCACTCGTGAAAATCCGTTCATCCGTCTAGGAAGAGCTTCCCAGAACGAAATGATGACAGACAGGTTAGCCTCTTATGTATTGGGTCGATCGGAAAGTTCTGGCCGTTTCGAGAATTTTCCAGAAAAAAAATGTCTGGAACTTTCTCGAACCTTCCACAGTAGCAGTATATAAAGGGTGTGTGGGCATGATTACGCAACAGTTGCTTAGTCGTTCAAAGCCTATAAACGTGACTTCTACAATCGACTTTAACACGACCGCCCAACGTCAGTGCTTTCTTTACTACTTTCCATCTGGCATCACAGCAGCCGAATCGAGTCACCGCGTTTGGCCAAGGTGCAATTCATGAAAGGACAGCGCGACGATGGTTCGATCGTTTCCGGTCTGGAAATTACAGCCTCGAGGATGAGCCCAGGTCCGGCCGCCCATCTCAAATCGACGACGAGCAGTTGCAGCACATGGTGGAAGCCGATCCGAGGCGAAGTACCTGCGACTTAGCGACGGCACTCGGCTGCGCCCAGTCCACGATCGCGACGCACCTGGCTGCAATCGGCAAGAAGAGCAAGTCGGGTCAGTGGGTACCCCACGATCCGACCGACCGCGATCGCGAACGCCGTGCCGAGGTGTGCACTTCGCTGCTGTCCTACGAGCGCACAAACGACTGGCTGGATTCCGTAGTCACTGGAGATGAAAAGTGGATGCTGTACGTCAACTACCGACGCAGGCGCCAGTGGGTCGATGCTGATGTCCAGACGGAGCCGGAGTTGAAAGGTGACCTGCACCCCCGAAAAGTCATGTTGTGCATTTGGTGGGACGTGCAAGGCGTGATCGACTTCGAGCTGCTCCCACCTGATACCAGCAGCACCGCCGCCTACTTCTGCGATCAGCTCGAGAAGCTCGCCGACAGACTCCGCACGGTGAGACCAGGGCACCGTCATGTTCGATTCCTGCACGAAGACGCAAGGCCGCATTTCGCAAAGATCACACGGTAGAAACTGCTGGATCTGGGCTGAGAGGTTCTGCCTCACTCTCACCAGATCTGGCGCCGACCGACTATCATCTCTTCCGCGCTCTGGACGACCATCTTCGCCAGAAAAGGTTCAACGATGACGCCGAGGTCGAAAACCGGCTGACTGATTTTTTTCGACTCGCAACCAGCTCAATTCTACAGGCATGGAATCATGAGTCTGCCTGATCATTGGCAGAAGGTGATTGACTGTGATGGTGATTACTTCGTTGAATGAACTTTTTTGCTTTTTAAAAATAAAACTCGTTTGTATGGAATGGTTTCGAAACGGTCAGAACTTTCCGATCGACCCCCAATATATGGATGAGGATGACGTGATAGAGGGCGATATAGGGGTTGGCGTTTCTGGACACCCAGGAGTTTCTAAAACGTTGCAAGACTCCGATGGCTAGGGATGGTGGCCATTTCTCGGAGGAGGAAACAGGAATAGTTGGGATGACTATCATGTAGGAAGTGGTATCTATTTCGCGTTCCATGCCACTTCTTCGAAAGGAGAGATCTTTCACAGGCTCTCTTCAGATGTGGCTCAATGAAGTTAGATTTGCTATGTGGACAATTCATCAAGTCATAATTCATCGTTGATTGTTCGTACTCATTGTTTCCTCTACCCGAAATGCTTTTTCGACTGAAAGTTTCTGCAACTAAATTTTAAAATAATATACTGGCTAAATTCCATCAAACGAAATAATCTCAAAGGAACGTACAGTCGAGGAATTGTTTATTGATGGGTTTTCCTTCTCTAATGTATGACCCAATGTGCAGGTGGCGAGAGGCATTTGTAAACTTTTTGGGGCGTCATAACGACCAGGTTCTCTTTCCTTTTTGCATTCTTTCTGTGAATTCAAAGAATGATTGATAAAAACCACTGTACATGTCGCCTTATGGGATGGGTCCCAAAATGTCACACCACACCATGTTATGTTTATTAACACCATGTTGACAATAAAATATAATGTTAGGCGATGTCGGAGATTGCTCTTGAATCCATTCCCAGTTGGAAGAGAAGGAAATAGAGCTCACGAACTGCGCCATTCGTGTCTCATTTTAAAAGAACTAAGGGTCGATATATGGGTCGGCGATATCGATACATAAAAATTCCATATCGCCCAGCCCTACAAAAATCTCATTGGATTCGCATAGGATTTCTATAGGTTCCTATGAGAACCCTTTCCCCATGAGTTTTTGAACTCAATGTTGAATTTGATGTTAATTCAATGGTTATTACTGTCACATCCGTTGAAAAGAAATTTTATTCATGGACGCACTCATTAAAATAATGCTGAGATTTAAAGGTTATGCACAACTATACTCTAAGTTCTCGTACTAGCTGTTGTGAAACAACGAAAACTCTATGTATTTGGGAAAATGGCGTCATTCGCACACCTAAAACCGATATTGAATTACATAGCGAATAATGAAACTTGCTAGGTATGCGCCGATGCAATATTTGGGGAGAAATTGTAAATGCGACTCAATTGATGAAATCGAAAATGTGCATCGGATGAACATTGCAACACCGCAAGACAATTTACTCTCTCAATGATCCGTCTCGGAACATGATCGAAAGAAAAATGCAAAATAGGCTGGAGGGAATGATACAATGGGACTTTCTTGAACATCATGCAATAAATGAAGTTGTGCAAATGGAATTATATAATTCAGTGTTCCAAGTCGCCCCGAAAACATGGCTCTTCCATTCTCGATACACATTACGCAATACAGAAAATATAAAAGCATTCAACTCCAATGGGCGATTAGAAATAAATGTAAGCCAATAAAAATGTTGAAATTTAGAATGAATTTGTATTTCCTGATATTCCCAATGAAACTGCTTCCAAGGACAAACACTTAATGAAATAAATAAAAAACAAGCGGCCACAGGCCGCTAAGCATGCTCGTCTAATTGATGGAAATTTGAAAATGTTTACAAAAAGATATTAAACAATTAGGTTCCAACCCAATATTAAACATTTTCAAACAAACCTCGAGAAGTTCGAAAGTGTTGCCGCCCAGCTAGTTTTATCATAATCTAAAGTACTCCACACAAACAAAAATAAAAAAATTTCCCTCTCCAATGTAAGTAACGAATTGAACACACCCATGCGCACGAATATTCCATCCGCGTAAAACTGTATCAGAGTGACTTTGTTATCGCGCGCGGTAGCGTTTTGGTCATGCGGAATATCAATGGTCCAGCCGGGATCGGAGTTAGGAAACAGCAGCATCAACATTATAGGGTACATGGGACGGCAGTTTCTGCCGATGCGCATGACAGTCCGATGGTGCTTCGGGTGAACATCTATATCAACATTGCCGGAAATGTTCCTTCTTAACTGACGAAGACGAATACGCACTCCTTGGTACCAGTAGAATGGCTGTGCGCTGCTTCCTTGCCTCGAGTTGCTCAGCAGGCTGCGCGGCTCTCCGATTCCTCACACAGAAATTGCTGCCTCCCGCCGTTCCGCGGTGTGCGCGGCCCTTACGCTTCCTACGTGCAGCGTCCATTGCCGGTTGGTCACTCATTCGAGCCCAACGACCCCCACGGCTAGCATTTCTCATATAACCGTTTTCTGCTGCTCGCACCGCAACTGCGGTGGCAAATGCGTTTTGAAATGGGATACGCATTCACGGTGAGTTCACAATCAACAATCGGACGCCACTATGTATGAAGCCTAAGCAGATAAAGTTACCTTCTTGTCGAATTCGGAGTGAAGCTGAACGATTGGTACACGATCATCGATAGTCAAAGGTTCTTCAGCCATTTTCTGCTAAAGCCTTTCAATTGGAATCGATCACGTCGGACACCTAACTAATCAGACACACGACAGACAACGTGACTCAGGGCCGCATTCGTGTTTTAAAATGCCTCTAAATGACCCCGGAAAAGGCATTCAAATTGCGTTTCAGGAAACATATACCATAGACAAAAAATACGTTGACTTTTCACTTGATGAAGATTTATCTATTTTTCCTAATGGCGTAAAATGTGTCTCAATCAAATCTAGCATTACGAAGTAATTGATTTTCAAAAGGTGGGTAGGACTCTTGACTCCCCCTGTAGTAATTGCCAGCAATAGGGTGAATCATTTAAAAGAGATTGATTACCGGTAGTAGTATATCCAGGTTTTTGTGGTCTAGCCTATGAACTAGAATGCCAGAGCCTTATAGGCATTGGAATCAACATTTTCGTCACCAAATATTTAAATGCCATTGGTGGGATCCTCGATCACATTGGAACTTTTTTTTGCAAGATATAATAATTACGTGTCTTTGTAGATCTATGGTGAAAGAATGTGATTAACATAGCCTCTCTCGGCTTGGTGAACCCGATGCGAACATAGCAGTTGCCTACAGCCAAGTTGCCTTGGTTAATCTGGATGTCTCTTCTTTACTCATTTCAGCGTTTTCCCTTCAACATAAAAATGCTTCAGGAATTCAAATAATTTTGTTATTACATCTAATTGGCGTAGCTAACTTTTCCTCGAAGCAAACACGCGTTTACATTTTTCACCTTCACCTCCACTCTATGGCTGTGTGAAAGCAACATTTTCACTCAGCTCGAGAGGAGATACGACATACTGGCACATGTTCGTTACAAGGTCTACGAATTACTGAACTTAAGTAGAAACGTTTCAATTAAAAGATGTAGAAATCTTTTTCCCAGTTAATCAGAGTGATCCGATATCCAAGAAACATTAATTGGCGGTAGATGGGATTTGAGTTAATTACGTAAATGGACGGTCCTTAAATTTAGAGTGAACAGTGATCGACGGGTCTTTTCCAAAGAACATATCCTGAATACTTATTTTAGAGAGGGCGTATTTCTTTTTCAGTTTGTCGCTTGGCCCTTGTGTTTCAAGATTTCCTTGTTAACAAGTTGATTACGTATCTAATGAAGCCATGTGGCAATAATTTTCCAACCACCCAAACCTTGGTTAATTGGGAAAATGGCATTATTCGCCTAATCAAGACCTATATGGAATTACATGCGAATGATGAAACTTGTTTGGCTTGTAATGATGCATCAACAGGTAAGCAGAAATTCGACTCACTCGAAGAAATAATTGTTCAATGCATGAACATTTCGAGAGAGCTGTGGCATTTGCTAACCTAACGCATCATCCTGGAATATTATCGAGAAGATATTGCAAAAAAGCCGGATGGACATAATGGAAAGGGATATTATTGAACATAGTTGCAAGGAACAAATTGCTCGAAAGGGATAAGTATAATTCAATGTTCCCAGTTCCCCGCCACCTTCGGATAAAACAAATGAAGCCATTCGATTTCTAACTCAACACAAAATGCTGATAATTACAGGCACGTGTAACTCCAGTGGGCGATTCACATCCATATCATCAAAGAACAATGCAAAAAGTTTTGTATTCTTCATGGCATAGTTAGGCGTGAATGGCTGAACAGGGTTTGGTTTTGCGTTCGTCAAGTACAGTATACTATTTGTCCAGCGTCGATAAAGGCGGAGCTTCACCGAGACAGAAATTAGAAGCAGACCGAAGCGAAAATCTGCTTGGAATAAAAAAAACTGTGCGAAAGTAGTAATGGGAGAATATTTAAATAGTATAAACGGGGCAAAATTAATATTCCCAGTTCTCTGAAACATTTTCGGTACATATGGGGATATCGCAATAATCCCTACCCTTCTCGTCTCTCTTGTAACACCAAGGACCCTCCTCGTCATCGTTCCAGTTCCGGCAGAAGTTGTGAGTTGGGTACAAATCGTCCTTTAACCTCTTTTGGAAATTGCTGTTCATGTCATTTTCCATATAGTCCGAATATACATATTCTTCTTGGTCCATCAAACTAATAATCCAAGCCGCGCACTTGTGTCCTTTTCTGGTCACATTTTTCGTGCCTATGTATGACACCCCCCAGGTATGCCTATGCCTATGTATGACACCCAGACGTGAAGTCTGTCTTGCATTCTAGTGGGGCTGTAAAAAAAAAAAAAACTTGTGTATCTGCTGCTTAGTCCACGCCACAGAATCGTTCGAGAGATGACACAGGATCATAAGAATGAGCTTGATGAGTTTGGAAGTTTCTCAAGAAGAGTTTGTTACTCACTGATCACGTTCAGCTTCCCCACGTACTCCGTTCCATGCCAGGTCAGTTTGCATTCTGGTGGATCTATGAATTTGAAAAGGATCGGTTGAAATATGATGAGGTGATTGGCACGCTGGTTTAAATTTATTAATGCCAACAGACTATATAACTACGTGCACTCTGGCACAGAAAGGTTATGGTAGAGTGAACGGGTAAGTCTCCCTCGTAAAAATATAGAACGACTATAAGACACACAGGACCCGAATCCTCACTAATATAATAGGGATTCACTTAAGCATTTTCAACTGTCCTGAAGTTCTTTGCTAATCTTAACTGGGGAGAGATGAAACAAGGTCTTGCTGTATGAGTAAAGGAGATTTGTCATCCTGTTTCCGAAATTTCAAGGTTGAGGAAGAGACTATAGGCTGTTGTGGCTGTTCCTGAACTTCATCCCATTCCGGAAATCCTTGTGCATCACTCATGAATCATTATCCTTAATCATGTGCCTTCCTCCGCTTCATGAGAATAATCCTCATCTACGTGCGTACGTAGCACGTAACACTGATTCAACGTTGATTTGGTGCTGATTGAATGTATCAATGTTGAATACCTCTATGTTGAATCAACATTTATTGAATGCGGCGACCGTCACCGTTTATACACCAACATGTAATAAACATCGATTCAATGCTGCGCTATTCACTCTGGAAGTCTCAGCGCTATATCAGCATCGATTCAACGGATTCTTTATCAGTACAAATTTGTTGGTGTATTATGTTTCCGATTAGAATTATTTTTGTTCTCCATCAGGGTTCGTTAAAATATTTAGCCCAGCGATCAGCATACATTTCTGATACCACAGACGATACCAGAAATGCAAGTTGCTGATATCTTAGAGCGGGATGAGAATGGAAGAACCGAGGTCGAAACCTACGTGGGTCATTCCAAAAGTTTCTTTCGCTCTCTTTCTGTATTGTTAACTTGTAAAT